>QMIH01000761.1:228708-243941 GCA_003987875.1 Clarias batrachus
CTGAACAGCCTGTACACACACACACACACATACATAAAACATGGATTTGAATGGTTTTACTTTTAATAAATGAACACAGCTACTCTGTAGATACCATCAAGGAAAGGAAATGTATGGTGAGGTGAACTCCTACTGTAGCCTGCTGGTAATGATCAGTGATCATCTACTTACTATTTCACACCACCTCTCCTCATATATTTCCCTCAAAATCCTGACCATCCTGAACATCTTGGCACCCAACAGAAGGTTTTAAATGCAAACGCCCGTTTTTTCTTTTCTTTTCTATAATACATCATGGTTTGCAAGGCTTGTAAGAATCAGTTGACTTTTGTCCTAGCATTTACACTTGAAAGAATGTGCTGTTGTACTGAATATCAGCACAGCTGATGTGATGGAAATATCTGCTATCTTCCTGGGTTCGGTGGGCTAGGATGTACAGTACAATCTCTTGTTCCACATACCAAACAGTGCCCTTGATCTGGGGTTTCAGAGGGATTTGTAATTCAGCATTGCGTTAGCGCTAATTAGCTTTGTAGCTCATGTTATCAGCGAACAGAACAACACAGATGAGTCAGAGGCAATGCGGAACGACTTTGAATAAATTACTAAGTAGACACTGGTGTTCGAGATTACATAACTATATCAGATGTGTTTTATTGCTGAAAGTGCTTTCATGACTGGGTTTAAATGTGTGCYGGCAACCGACAGTTATAATGTAATTAACGAGAGTTAAAACACATGTGATACCTACAGTATAGTTACGTATCAAGTCCCAGTGCTGTTATGCTCTATATCAGCACTTGTGGAATGCCTCTCGTCCAATCAGCTTACTTGATCGGAAATAGCAGCTCTTGTATAAATAGAAATAATCTACTTTGTATCTTCTGAAATGGCAAGGTGTAATTTATACCTCCTAAATGCCATCAGTGTAAAAGTGCGCAGTACTGTGAACATAAATATTGAAGCCTCTGTTTCTATGGAAGCTATGGACTGTCATAACTTTGATTAGGCACGCATACAGCATGGCATTGCTTTGACAACCTTATGCAATGTCCCAACATTTATTTCATCCAGGGTCACATTCTCTTTTTTTGGGTGAGATCTTGTATTGATGACGGAAGTGTTGAATAAGTCCATAATAAGTCGTCTCCAGCACATCTCCAAGTGGGATGTGGGTTTGGGTTAACTGGCCACTTGTGAACMTCTTTCACAGTTGATGCTTTTGGAAGGAAAACGAATCTATTAATGTGATACCCTGGTACATTCAGGTAGTCAGCTAAATTAATGTCATTGCCACATAACGTCGTTGATCCTAGACCTGAGCAACTGAAGCAACTCCAGATCATAACACTGCTTCCAGAGGCTTGTACAGTGGCCACTACAGTATGTATGATGGGTGCATCGCTTCATGTGCTTCCTTTCCTACCCTAATGCACCGATCACTCTGGAATACTCCAGGGAATAGGCTCAATCTACAGTAGACTCATCAGAACACCTGACTTTTTTCCGTTGCTCCAGCATCTAATCTAGCAAACTGAAGCATTTATTCTGATAAGAATCACTAATAAGATGTTTTTTTTTAATGGCCACACAGCTGTTCAGTCCCAATACTGTGAGGTCTTGTGGCACAGTGTGTGGAAATGCTCTTAATGTCACTATTAAACATAGCTATAATTATTATTATACTGTAAACCCTAATGCGCAAAGTAATTAAACATATTGAGTACTGTTAACGTAAAGAATTACAATTATTTCCATTTAATCGACCTTGATGAGTATTTAGAACTTTTTGGTATTTATAGGTATTTATGAGTTTGTAGAAATTACACTTTTAGCTGATCAAGTTAGATATTTTAAGTAACTGTAAGTACTTACTGTAAGCAACAGTAAGTGTCACCTTAAAGTTCCACCAACTTAACATCTTTCAGCCTAGCGATTTTGTGTCTGACGTCATCAGGGCAATAGGGCACTGGTGGCTCAGTGGTTTTTCTCCTGCCATGCAAAAGGCCTGGGTTTGATTCCCAACACCTGGATGAAGTGTTCTCATCAAGCCAAGATAAAATGGGAGTGTTGCGTCAGGAAGGGCATCTGGTGTAAAACCTCTTCCAAGCTTGGAAGTAAAACCGGATTGTCTGTTTTGGCGACCCATTGCCGGGAGCAGCCGAAAGACCAATTTATTTGATTTGCAACAACTAAAAAAAAAAAGATAATTGCTATTAAATAGCATGAGTTAGGCTACTCAATAACGCAAGTAAAGAACGATTAATATGAATGAGTTCAACAAACTCAAAAACTGATAGTTCWGTTTWCTTAAAATTGGAAACATCATTACTTTAAAAATGTGATGTAGCTGATTACCTCAAATTTTTTTGTGTTTTGCCAACTTATCCGAGTTCACAGTGTAGCTGTGATTTCTACAGTTATTGTTTCACAATTGAATTTCACCACGCGTCTAAGTGATCTCCAATCACTCTTAGTCATGATTTTTCTTTTCCAACCACATGTCTTCCACAAAGTTTAGGGTCCAGAATTGTTCTTTACGGTTTTAATAATGCATTAGGCAGCTCTTAGCCCAATTCAAGTAAAAGAGGCCTGCAAATTCCTTGCATAGATTTCCTAAATTTTCATGGCCTAGTTAGTATTACATCAGCTGCTTGCTTTAATAAATAGAATTATCATTTAAAACTTTTACTTTGTGCTTGCTTAAGTTGCTTTTATTTTGTTTGAAGATTTGAAAAAGAAGATTTCAAAATCATCAGATGCATACGAAAATATAGTTTTTCCACAGCACTGCATTCACACACTGTAGTASCAGTCGAAAGCTCGGATTTACAGTATTTTATCCTGTATATTCTAGAACTATAATTCTGTTGTTGTTTTTTTTGTGTTGTTTTTTAAACTATGAAATAACACGTACTGTATGGCATTAGGTTAATTATGTAACAAAAAACAACAACAGTCAGTTGTTATTTTAAGACATGAAGATGAGCTGTTCTGGAACACTTATTGAGATATTGAGAGCAACTGATGCAAGAACAGGATCGTCAAGTGCATTTGCAAATCCCATCGAGCACCATGATGAAACTGGATCTCAAGAAAACCTTCCCAGGAAAGCAAGACCAAATCTTACCTCTGCTAGAGGGGAAGTTCATTTAGAGTTACCAGTCCCGAACATCATCAATTAACAAACAGTACTTCAGATCAGAGGCGATACGAAGGCTTTACAGAGCATAAGTACTGTAGTAGAGACATCCTGCTATCATCAAATGATGGTATATTATGGATGCCTTCAGCATTGTTGTACAATGTACAGTAGAAAGAAATAAAAATCAGGAAAGCTTTGACTAGTATTGTATATTAAAATCAGAAAAATCATAAGGTTTTTGCTTTTCTTCTCTCTTTCTTTTCTTTTTTTTTTCTTTTTTTTTTTACAATTTTAATTGTATCAGTAGAAGTCTTGGGCGATGGTTGCTCCAGAGCATGACACTTGATAAGATATTCTTAGCTTGCACGAGAGAGAAAACAGACTTAAATCATGGAGTGGGAGGCATCACTATGACAACCTGATGTTAGTGGCTTCAACAAAGCGGGTAGCAGCGTTATGCAGGTTTAATTAGGCTCTGCATTTAGAAACTAAATCTCCCCAGTATGAAGAACTTGCAAATAAATTAATGGAGTAATTCCACATAAGATTACATGTGATATTTAAGAGTGGACAAATACTTACGACCACTACTGACAAGCTCGCTTTATCATTAACAAATTAGGCAATTAAAGGAATATGCTATTGACTTATGCAAAGCAGAAGTTCATTTGGTGAGTGTGTTTGAGCGTAATGTGCTTCGGCGTGGTGTGAGGTGCCTCGATGTCTGCTGCATTACACATGTCGACCGATTATAAATGATTATCAGAGTTACAGTGGAAGCATCTGAATGTTTCATGTGGAATGGAGCCTATTTACATGTTGAGAGAAAATGCAGATGGTAACCAGCCTCAATTAATATTTTTATGCAGAATATGAGAAGAGAACATCATTATTGAGCCAAAAAGAAGGGGGAAAAAAAAAAATCACTAACAGCTTGGAGAGCTTTTTGGTGAGGTGGAAAACACGATGTGCTACATTAGAAACATGCACCAAACATACATTATCACTTTATTTTTGCTTAGGAAAAAAAAAAGGTTGCTAGGCAACGAAAACATGGGACTGGACAGGACATGGGTAGATAGCGAAAAATAATTGAAGATATTCTCTCTTCTTATTCGTATCCATATACTGTATACGTATTCGTATACGAGTCGACACTCATACTGGTTTTAAAATGATCATTTGGTGAATGGCCGATAGCGAAAAAGGCTTCGGCCACTGCCATTGGTTAATGACAACTTATTGGCAGTTAACAAGGCGAACATCGGGCAATACTTATACAATGCCCGGCCAAAGACAAAAGTTGCTCAAATCATATTCCTGGACTCAAATTGAGAAATAGTGGATCTGGGAGCATGAGGAAACATTTTTTCACATCTAAACTAGCCAATACATCTTGTGTTGTAATCAAAGCTAAATGGGACTGAAAGAAATCTTATGTGTATGCGACCTTTGTTTGGCCAGGATGTGTAGGTATAGATAGATAGWTAAATAGATTTCATTTTACAAAAATTTACAGAAGAAAAAACACGTACGCCAAAAAACAAAGCACTATATTATATAAGCAACCCGTTTTCAGACAAAAACCCCAAAAGGAAGCTGCTGGGGGGGGCGGGGGGGTTGCATGCAGAAAAGGAAGCAGGTGCAACAGTAAAAGTCCTCAGAAGAATTGCAGTGCTTCTGCAGGATGCTCATTAAAACTTTAAAACTAGTTTCCTTATGAAATAAAAATTGTACTTGAGGATCCAAAAAAGCTTCATCATCCCAAATATTGACTCTGTTCATTAATAACTGTTCATTAATAATGACAGCTTTCTGGCCTTTATTCTTTTGTTGCAGCCCAAAACTTTTACACAGTACCGTATATAMACATCAGAAGTGTGTGTGTTAAAAGTTTTACCTACAGTACATGGAAGCGATCACAGACGATGGACTTACCCTACTATGACTATAATGAAATCCAGCATGTTCCAGCCGTTTCTAACGTAGGAGTTCTGGTGCATTACCAGTCCGTAGGCTATTATCTTCAGAAAGGTCTCAATAGTAAAAATGATCAGGAAGGCATATTCTACTGTCTCCTGCGAAGAGAGAAACACAGATGAAAAGATATGCGTTAGACCCATAACATACTGGAGTGATATATACAGGTTAATTTCAGGCATAATTTCTGTCTCAAAAACRATAAAACTAACAAAACAAAGGATAATAACGAGACAAGTTAGTTCCTGATATCGATTGTGATATATGTTATTTGTAAAAAAAAAAAAAAAAAAGAGTTACATATAATAATAATATATTAGACTTTATTTGTATTCTTTGTATAAGCTTTGCCCCTACAACTGCGTGAACCTGATGACAAAACCAAGTAATAACACCAAGAACAAGACAAGAAACGACACGAGGATGGGAGACGGAGAAAGCTTTAATGACATCCTCCCAAAAGACAACACAGAAATACCAGCTCTGTCTCAGGGCCTGGAGGTCATTAATGCACAGAGAGGGGGGAGTAATGTAGCCTGTAATCGAATGTATGGCTGCGACTGGAGCCCTGTGGCTTAAGAATAAAAATAGCCACAATGTGGTGATAATCTCATCTGAACAATGAAACTCCAGCCATCACCACCCACACGTCATAGCCATTACTAGACTTCCTATACTTTCACTGTTCCAGTACTCTTTTTACTATGAATTATACATTTCGGTATAAATAATGCATCGTTTATTATTCCTAAATATCCTGAGGCAAAGAGAGTTTTGGAGATTTATTCAGTACTGAGAATCAAATAGAGCTTTTGTTGATTCTCTCTCTCTCTCTCACTCGGCAGCAAATAAAGATTATTTTTTTTCAGGCCGGCCGACAGAACACTGGTATTTTGAAAATCGGAACTCTGCAAGTGTAAGTGTCAGGAATGTTACGAAATAGGAATCATATGCTTATTATCTTTTTCATTGAGCAGACAATAGATTCGAACCAAATGCAATCCTTGATATGCACAAGAGCAGGAGATTCGTTTTTGCCAGAAAGCTTCATGTCGTACACTTTAGTCTGGAACTTTAAAGGACAGCTTGCTGCAGCTTGACTGACAGGGTTTGGCAATATTTCCAAAAAATGCAAAAAGACATGAAACTAGCTGGAAAGCTTTTTTCTCAGTCTAGTGGATGGAAATAAGCTGTGTGCATTTTTTGCAATCCTGATCACATGATATGCATAAGGTCGTTTATTAATGTGATACTGTACCACTTGGAGATGCCGGTTTCGTTTCAACCTGATCTAAACCAATCTAATAAATCTAATAAAACCAATCCGTGTGCTCTAACAGTGGAGTTCAAAAAAGTTATAAATAAATAAATAAATAAATAAATAAATAAATAAACACCATCCATTTTTGTAAAGAATCATTATTCCTATAATGTTTACAATTATTATAAGGTTCTATTATGAGGTAATTCTGCATAAAGGACTCCAGTTTGACTCAGCAGCACCACGAGTGTGTCCCAGCACACTTATCGCAGACATTTTTCCGTTCTTTTTCTGCAAAGTTACAAACCCTGAGCACTGAAACAATTCTAATATTTTTATTACTAGATGGCTATTGTCAACTAATAAAAGCTTACTCAGGCACATAAGACAGAAGATAGAAAGCTGGCAAAAGAGACTATTTCAGCAGTTCTCTTTCTGTAGTATAAAACAGCTTCTTCTTTTTTCTTTTTTTTTTTTTTGCAAGACTTTATAAAATGTTGTCACTGTCATCAACAATTCTCAGGAAAGCCCAGTTATGGAATGTCAAACACCTGAATACATTTTCAAGGGAGACTATACAAAATAGTGAATGGTGTTCTCCATCATAAAGTGATTTACCCTCGCCGTCCACTTTATTAGGAACGGCTGCATGCCCACACATTCCTCAAGTTATCTAACATGACAAACTTGTGCTGATACAGGACAGTAGACGTGCTACAAGATGCGCTGTGTCAGGGATAACCCCTAGAGGGCGCTCTACACCTGCGGACTGCTCCATGTTGATTCACAGGGCTCGCAGTTGTATTCCTTCAGGTTGGGTTTGTCAGAGTGACCTGGCCTTCCCTTACGTCCGTATCAACCCCAGGCCAAGTCACTCTGCTAAGACCCAACCTATCCGAAACACACCTGTCGGACAAGACTAGAATGTGACCCATCAAGCAACAAACTCCCATGTCTACCTAAAAGTCACCAAAACTCAAAACGTGGAGTAGGCCACGGGCGAAGAGCATCCTCCAGGGTTTCTCCTTGACAGACTGGTTTGAGCATTTTAGAAACTGCTGAGCTTCTGGGAATTTCAGAGTTTTAAAAGTTGGCCCAAAATGGTGCAAAAAAACAAAAAATATACTGTGGAGACTGTAACACCATGTAAATTACATATATCCAATGAGAAATTGCAGACTTTAAGTTTATAGTAACACAACTATGATAAGCAGAAAAGCATCTCAGAATGCACCATTCACATCAAACCCCCAACGAGAGCAGAAAACCTCTGCTATCAGGCAAGAACAAGAATCTGACGCTACCATGCTTCTCCCATGCTTCACCCAAAATGCACAGTTGAAGACAGCTGATGCATTTTAGCGCTTTTTATTTGAACCTTCCTAACCAATCGTCTAGTTTTGGTGACACTGTATGTACCCTCGGTACAGTCGGATTCCTGTTCTGGGATGCTTGTCTATTACAACAGATATAAAAACTGATTATATGAGTATATCTTTTCTGGTTGCATGAACTTCCCAGGAGATCCGCAAGTTCTGATGTACTCAACCTTGCCATCGACACCAAAAACATGCCGCAATCAGAATCACTTTCCCCCTTATAATGTTCGACGTGAACATCCAATGACGCTCTTGGCCTGTAGCGGTGTGATTTTGTGAACGTGCAGATGTTCCAGATGAAATGAACGCTGAGTGGACTATTCAATTGTGAAGCACTTTCTATAGAACTGTTTTTTTTTACAGAACGCACTCTCCTCTATATCATCTCTTTCTCCATTTAATAGCGAGAGTGTTCATCAGGACATAACTGCAGGAAAAGAGGCAAAGTAGACGGTACGACTTCAATAGCTTATAGAGTATAACCTTCTAAGCGCAAGGTTATATCTTGACCAAGTCTGACTTATTTGTCCTGTCGTAACAAATTTCACTAAATCTTAAAAACACTTACTCACTGTTGTTAGTAGATGCCATGATTTATCTGTGCAGTGTAACCTCAGTAACATCAGAAGCTCAGTAATGTTTCACATATTAACCTTTTCATTTCAGCCCGTGACTCAACACACAGCATAAGGGGGWAAAAAAAAAATGTCTCATGGCACTCGTACACAGCTCAAAAAGACCTCACGGCTACAACCTCGTCCTTTTGAGTGCGTTTTTAAGATTTCTCCGAGCCGTGTTATGTTCTCCGGGACAGAAGAAGAAAAAAAAAAAGACCTTGAACACCAAACTGAAGCCCTGTCTGAGTCGCAACTACACAATGAAGTGGGGGAGAAAAATCCTCCGTTGTGTAATTCCCGTGGTTGCCTGGGCAACCTGCTGTGTTCTGGCCGTGGTTATAATGAACGAGGAGAAGCTTGTGTGTTTATTTATCTGAGCCGAACCCTGATTCATCTTCAGGAGCGTTTCAAAAGCATCGGGTTACTCAAAGACAGCTGTGCAAGCAACTTTACTTAGCAAGTACTCACTGGTTTTGATTATCCGGCTTATTATTATTCATTACTACTTCAGGTTCATTTCAGGGCATTATTGTGAAGAAATAAGACATGTTAAATAATACAAGTTCAGCTAACCTTAATGTAAACCCTGCCTGTTTTTCTGTATTTTTTTGTTCTCTATTTAAATACAGAATGATTTGATAAAGTCAACTTTATTCCTGACCGATCAAGGAATGACCTCCGGAATATCATTGCAATTTTTATACAAATCAAACTAAACGGAAAAGATTCCATATGAACAGAAATCAAAACAGTTAACAGGCAAACTAGCCTTGAAAACAGCTTAAGCTCTTCTTATATAACAAGAGATCTCAACCAGACAGGTAGCAGCTCTCTCAGGTGCAGACAATACCGAAAGAAACACGCTAATGTATAAAGGTACAGTATATAACCATCATAAAATCATACTAGCGAGTCAAAAGTCTTGCATTATACAGTACAGTACTGTGCAAAAAGTCTTAAGCACCGTAATATCTGTAGTACGTATTGTGTGATACACGCATATCATGTCTGCTGTATTATGTACAAAAACATTTCACTATTTCCAAACATACCTCATAAMTGAATTAATAAATAAATAAATAATATTTCAGATGAATGCCTGTAAAGAAAGCGATATATTACATGACAGACTGTTTTTCACCTGAAAACAGAAAAAAAACCTTAGAAGAACTCTGACATATTCTCCAGCACACTCAGTAAAACCTAACAGCAGTTTCACTTACAGTACTGTGCAAACCTATTGGGGAGAAAAAGCCATAAGAAAAGATGCTGTTGAGAACATTTCTGCATTGAAGAAACTTCTATGAAGGTCACTAAAGAGTAAAAAAAAAAAAGCAAAAACATCTTGTTTAAAAATAATCAATAGTGTTAGATCCAGATTTGTGGAGTTTTTTATTTTTTATTTTTGGGATTTTTCCCCGATTTTCTCCCTAATTTAGTCGTGTCCAATTCCTCCCCGTCACTAGGGGGCTCCCACATCAAGGCTACTACTACTACTACTACTCAGTCCGGGGGGGGGGGGTTGCTGAAGTTTTCCTCCGGACCACGTGACGCCAGCCGACCACATCTTTTTCGAACTGCTCGCTCACTCACCATTGGGGGCGGCGTAACACACTCGGAGGACAGCGCTATCCGCTCCTTCCGCTTTTACGACTCACAGACGCCCCTGATTGGCTGTAGAGCTGTGATTAATGTGGGAGCACTAAGTACCTCTCATCCCTCCCCTCTGAGAGAGCCCGGCCAATCAGCTCTCTCTAGACCTCCGGCTGCGAGAGGTTACAGCATCACGCGGGAATCGAACTCCGGATGATAGGACGAGCGCTTTACCACTGCGCCACTCGGAGGCCTGATCTGTGCAGTTTTATAATAAAACAGCTGGACGGTTTTACTGAGTGTGCTGGAGAATATGCCAGAGTTCTTCAGGTAACTTTGTCACACTTGCTCTTTTCCTTTTCATGACAAAACCCTGGAGCCTACATTAGGTTTGTTGTTTCCATCTGAAAACTGATCCGTTATGGAATATCTTGCTTTCTTTACAGGCATGCAAATATTCTGCTGTAATGTCGTTTATGTAGTCATTTTTAAGCTACGCTGGGAAATAATGAATGGTTCTGGACATCTATAATGCAGACATGATAAACATGGTGTATATAACAAGATTTGTACTACAGATAATACCATATTAAGACTTTTCGCACACAGTACTGTTTATTTTCTGATGTGTGTGTATTTACTGATCTACTGCTTCTCACAATCGATTATGTTGTATCATATGAAAGAAGTGTTTCTTCTGATCATGTCTGTTGTATAAAAGCTTGTCTTAAGCACAGCCACTGGCAACCTTTATCAGTGAGTCTCAGAGTGAGTGCGTGTGTGTGCGCGTGTGTGTGTGTGCATGAGCATAACAAGAGGCTGCACCATGACAGGTGTCAGCACTGTCGAACACTGATAACACAAAAATGTACACTCTCTCTCTCTCTCTCTCTCTCACACACACACACACACACACACATCCACACAATCCCTCCTTGCATTAGTGAAGTTAAATTACACTATTTTCTTCGGTGTATAAGCAGGTGACAGTAGAGGGCAAAATGCTGTGTGCATGTGTGTGTGTGTGTGTGTGTGTGTGTGTGTGYGTGTGTGKKKKTGTSWSARARAGAGAGAGAGAAAGAGTATGCTCAAAGGACATATTATCATCTCAAAATACACATACTCAAATATCAGGGGTCTGTACCACGTGTTATACTGTATATACAAGCTATATATTTTATTAATCGAAAAAAAATAAGATTAATCAATAAGTTGGTACGGAATCTCATAAACAGTTCGATTTTACGGTAAAAACCATGACTTGCAAAAGTCCATAATCTCTAAAGAGATTCAATACCGTCTTTATAAGAGTAAAAGCACCGTCAATGTACGAGGAGCGTTCGTGTCAAACTGGGACTTTGGTGATCAGTTGATATTTACAGAAGACGTCAAGCACAATTGTGAGTCTTAGATACATAAAAAATTGCAAAGAGGAAGAGATACGTGTCTGTTGGAACTATACACACAATAATTCATAAACACCACTTTTCTGCTAAGAGTTATTGTTACATCCCTTGTACAGTCCTAACCTGACTCCAAGCCATTTCCACATGTTCGGAGGTCCTGAGAGGCCAGCGTTTCAGACATGAAGCATGAAGTACGATCATATCCCGGGGTATGTTATTCAGGGGTTCTTTACCCTTCTAACTGTTCTGTTATTCGACGCAATCAAAAGTCCTGGTTTGACTTGAACACCTTTTGTATCAGTATAAATACTATTCTGCTGTGTTTATGAATGAAATATATATATATATATTTTACTGTCAGCACTATAATATAAGGTACAGTAAAGACCATCCACTATAAAATAGACAAAAAGACAGTGAAGTGCTAAACTGTATATCCTGTTCAGCCATAACACTAAACCCTAATATCAATTAGGTCCCCTTTGAACATCAAAACAGTTGCACAAGGTGTGCGCTTGTATCTGGAACCAGTTGAGATCTTGTGAATGATCTTCAACATCATGTTCCTCAAACCATACCTGAACCATTTCTTGCAGTCTATCAGAGCACATTATCTTCCTGACAGAGGTAAGTGTTATTAAGGAACACTGTTGCCATGGGGGGAGATGCTATCGGCGGTGTATGGGGGACAGCAGAGACAGAGTTGTGAAGATGCTCTGACCCAGTCGTCCAGACATCACAACTCGGCCGGTGTCAGGGTCACTCAGATCCGTACACCTCCCCATTAATCCTGCTTCCAACACATCAAATTCGAGAAGCTTCTGTTCACTTGCTGCCTTACAGTATATATATCCCACCCCTGTGCCATGTAATAATCCCACCCGCTGACAGGTGCCATTGTAACTATATAACCAATGTTATTCATTGCACCTCTCAATATATCTTATCATATATACTGTATACACACGTGTGTGCTTTAGAGAATATGCTAAAGGATTCGAAAGAAAAGCATTCTCTTCCCATAGAAGACTAGCAAGCACATTAGAAAAAGAAAAAAAAAAAAAGCGTACATAGCGTTGATATCGAATATGATGACTGGGACACACTGTCCTCGGACTCCAGCCATCCAACTCAGGGCATTGCATCACCTGTGTATCATACCTCGCATAAGAATAAGACCGAGCCCACATGCTCCAGTCTCTGTCCTGGCAAGGTCACTCTGCGTCTCCAGATTTCTACCTTTTATTTGTCTACTTGCTACTGTATATCACAAAGATTTATTTATTACGTTTCAGCTCATCGAGTCGTGACTCATTTTAGACTGAAAATGTAATCAATTTATAAAATGGTATTAAAATAAATATATTCAATTCAAGCTGAAAATTGAAAGAATGCTGAATTCTGTAAATTATTGCATTCTAGTGCATTTTTTCCACCAAACATTTTTTTTTCAAATCAAGGGCACTACTTGGTGTGTGCAACAAGAGCGTGCACATCTCAACTTTCCATTTAACGATATTTGGTATTCGGGAAGAAGAAATTGAAAGGTTCGCTCACATTGTGAAGCAGAATAAGTGGAAATATAAAGTAAATCTAATTTGTTTTTCAAGACTGTCCACCATCTCCACATTTCATTCTCCTCATCTTTGGCTACAAAGAACCAGTAAGAATTGAAAATGACTTTAACCCATGCATTGCACTAAATATCCCTCTCCAGGTCCTGTTAGGTACTGTTGTATTAAAGCAATATTACACTCGAAGTTGTCTTGTTGTACAGGATATCAGCACGGCTCTCATATCTTTGACACTCCGGCTGCACCCATGGCATCACAGCCGTGCTGATATTCATCACAACGGCACTCCCTCTCATGTGGTACTGCTTAAATAATAATATTCTGGTGTTTAATATACATACTGTACGTGCATGAAGAAGATACMCCTCCCGCAGCTTATTGCTCAGCTCTGCTGTTCTCTGGAGAGGCTCAGATCTCATGGCTCATTTACCTAGACACTAAAACGGTGCATTTGGAGGAGGAGTGAAATAAAAGGGAGTAAAAACGCATAGTCTGAGACCTCTGTTAACGCTGTTAAAGAAATATAAAATATGGGACATTAATGGCAGTTCGGATACTAATCATAAATGTCATGCTCTCTAGGCTACGTCTCGTGCTGCCACCTCGTGTGGAAAAAAAAAATAATAAAATCATCTAAAATCGTAATGAATATTAAACTGAAATACGTCTCAGAATCTGGGATTTTGTGTTGCCAGTGGTATCTTTCTTTATCAGGATAACTGAGACATGATATTCTGTCTCATGCCTGCATGACTCCAAAAAAAAGGAAAAGTGCTAAATTAGCCCTGAGAATGCATACAGAAAAAGGAACATTACGTGCAGTGAAGGCGATGAAGGTGCACCCACACATCTGTTGCTAATTCTGTGTGAACGTGTGAGGAATGATGCAAGGATCCGTTAAAAGTGAAGCATTCTCTCAGGCTTCCCTAACCAAATGACTGAGAATCCAACTGCAGTGGAAGTTCTATAATAAGAACTGAAATATATATATATAAAAAAAAAAAAAGATCAAAGAGCGCATTCTCATACTGTACGGAGCGGAACTTCTTCTTAACTTCTTCAATCCGATTGGTCAGAATGTGTCGATTTATTTTCCATCACAGCAGCCCTGAGAATAGTTCTCTAGGGAGTTCCGAAGATTCAGAAGGTGCTAGAAACATTACTTAGTGATTTAGGTCCATATTGACACACAGTACAGTAATAGCACGCAGTTGCTGCAGATTTCGCAGCTGCGAGTCAATGACGTGAATCTCTTGTTCCATCACTCCCCAAAGGTGGATTGAATATTGGATTGAGATCTGGTGATTGTGAAGGCCATATGAGTTCAGATAAGTCATTGCCATGTTCAAGAAACCAGTTTGAGATGAGTCTAGCTTATTGTAGAGATATGGAGTGTTATCCTATAGGGTGATCATAAAGGGGTGGACATCATCAGCAACAAGACTCGGGTCGCTTTGGCATTTAAACAGACGCTCAGTTGGTACTAAGGGGCTCAAAGTGTGGCGAGAAAAAATCCCGCACACCCTTAAACCACCAACATTGGGCTGAACCGTTGACACAAGGCAGGATGGATCCATGCTTTCATGTTCCTTATGCCAAAGTCTGCTTGTTGCAGCAGAAACCGAGATTCATCAAACGAGCTAACGGTTTGCAAGGTCTAATTTTGGTGAGCACATGCTAATTGTAGCTTCAGTTTCCTGGTCCTAACTGACAGGAGTGGCGCATGGTGTCGACTTCTTCTGCTGTAGCTTTTCTGCTTCGAGATTTGATGCGTTGTGCATTAGAGATGCTCTTCGGCATACGGTACCTCTGGTATAGTTACCGTTAACTCTGTTGAGTTACTGCTGCCTTTCYATCAGCTCAAACCAGTCCGGCCATTCTSCTCTGACCTCTGACATCAACAGGGTATTTTCGCCCGCTCACTGGATATGTTCTCTTTTTCAGACTATTCTTTTCATACCCTAGAGATCCTTGCGTGTGAAGATGCCATTAGATCAATACAGAACAGTTTTCAGACCAGAAATACTCAGACCAGCCGTCTGGCACTGACAATCATGCCACATTCAAAGTCACTTAAATCACCTTTCTTTCCCACTGCGATGCTTCGGCAGATTAGCTTGACCATGTAGACATGCCGACATGCACGGAGTTGACTGGCTGATTAGATAGTTGCGTTAACTAGGAGTTGAACAGGTGTTGCACCTACTGTAATCAAATGGCCAGTGTATATAAAGATACCATATTTACAAGGACGTGTGTGACAGGGTCATTACATAAT
>QMIH01000762.1:0-44616 GCA_003987875.1 Clarias batrachus
AGTTACAGTCAGTGACACCACTACTCAACCCGAGTTCTTCCCTCTCCATGTTCTGCATTTGGATCCACCAAGCCCACCACGGAGCCTGACAGAAAAAGAAACTGGGGGAGGTCACAATGCAAGTTCTTTTTTTGTATATTTCATGGTAAGACCACCTGCTTGGCTACATTTGCATAAATCTCAACTCGTATTTGTCTTGGTATTCACTTTCTAAATATTCTGCTGATCAAACTCCACTTAAGCATGCCAGATTAATTTGAGCCAAATCCCCCTTGACTCTATTTATTTTATGCCTTTATTTCTTCATGCCTTCTTGGTGACTGATGAGGCTGAAGGCTTGTTTTTATACTGTGGACTGTGATGGTTAATAGCCCTCATGTTTAACGACGTTGAACACATATTATAGGTATGGCTCTCTAGAGTTTCAGTCTATTTCATTCCTAACTGCTTGATGGCTTCACCGTCCCAGCTGGTCTGAATGCGAATATGCCTTAGTGGTTCCCCCAAGATATGACGGTGTCAAATATGAATGAGGTGGCTATAAACGCAAGAAACCTTGACAAAAGCAATACACAGATATTATAAACCTTCATCAGGCAGTCAAACTTCTATTCTGCCTCATTGATATGGTGCAATGTGGAAACATTTGAGCATTATTTTGTATTTCTCCTGATATAAATTTTGCCATCGGGTGAAATAGGATCATTCCAACTGCAGATATTGCACCATATGTCTATTAGTGTCCTTTACACTTAAGGCTTAAAATAGAAACAGAGGTGTGGGAGAGTGGTGAAGGAGAGCAGGGGAGAGTTGGACAATGTCTGTGTTCTGTTTTGTCTTTCTCCAGGACCAGTTGCTAAGTAAACTTCAGTATTAAGGGCTAAGTAATGGCAGCCAGGAGAAAGACGTCATTATTTATTTCCGCTTCACTCAGCAAGACAGGCCATTGAGTTTAGACCAAAGCTTAATGTCATTAGGAACACATAATACGGACTTTGTTCCTTTGTTTATTGGAAAGAAGTTACAAGTTATCCTTGTGCATCATGATAATCGACACATGAAACTTCAGACCAGGAAAGTTTTATGCGGAGTTAATGACCGAGACATTCACATATGGTAAAGAGGTGCTTATATAGAGGTGTAGAACAAAATAAGGTACTACCTTCTATGATGCTCATGTTCATTAACTGCCCTTATAATTCAGTGCGAAAAAAAAAAAAAAACTCAAATATTACTTCACAAAGCTTTAATAATGCACTGTAAATAATTCCATGATAATGATATACAAGATCCTATTATATTACATTGTAGCAGCTGTGTTACTATTCATTATAACTCTTAATGATTTGTAAATAATTACAAATCAACTGTAATAATTAATAAAAATTTAAACATTAAATAATTATATGTAGGCAGCATAGTGACATAGTTATTAGCACTGTGGCCTTGCACGTCCAGGTTCAATGGTTCTATTCTCGTCTGTGTGTGGAGTTTGCATTCTAAGTGCTTGGTGGGTTTCTTCCTACTGTCCAAAAACATGCAGATCACACTAACTGGTGTTTCCAAATTGTCCCTTATGTTTAAGTAAGTGTTTGAGTGAGTGTGTGGTTGTGTGTCCTGCGGTGGATTGTCACCCTGACCTTGTGGCCCAAATTCCCTGAGATAAGCTCCATGCTTCCCACGACTCTACATACAGTAAGATAAGTGGTATTGATGGCTAGTGAGTGAATTATATGTGATATAATAATAATAAGACACACTCACAATGATTTAATATAATTTATAAATGTGCTTCATAGAAAGATACCAACAACAGCAGATTTGCCTGCGCCTAATTTCTATTTTAATGCAACTTTTTTCTAAAAAAAAAAAAAAAAACTAAAAGAAAAGACTTAAACAATGGGTCTAATAAACTAAGTAAAATAATTTAATGTACATGTTAACCACTTCAAAATGGACATTTACATCTCTTTCATGAAATTATAGTACATAGCATAATTTAATGACCTTCATAATGAAAAATGTAAATATAAATCTGTCAGTTAATACATTATGATTAGATGTGCTTATTGAGTAGATTTCCCCTGATTTCTCCTGTTTTAAATAAGCTCAATATATACACCTATTCACCTAAAGTACAAGTATAAGTAGTTTACTGTATACATGCATTTAATAATCAGCCAATAATGTGGCAAGTGTGCAATGCATTATTAAATCAGCCTTACAGGTTAAGAGATGTAGTTATTGTTCATATTAAAGATTTTAGTGATGTTGACCGTGGCATGGTTGTTTGTAGCAGATTGGCTGGTTTGATTATTTCTGTATATGCCGATCTCTTAAGATTTTTATTCCTAGTATACATGATGGTGCAGAAAAAAAATTGTTACATGTACAAATTATTTAAATCTGACACTGCCTGCACTTTTCAGTATTTTGCACTAATGTCATACTGCTGATACAGTGGTGTAAAAAAGTATTTGCCCCCTTTACTGATTTCTTATTTCTTTGCATGTTTGTCCCACTTTAATGTTTCAGATCATCAAAAACTTTACATATTAGTCAAAGATAAGACAAGTAAACACATCTGGCAGTTTTAAAGTGAAGGTTTTTATAAACAAAATTCAAAACTACATAACCATGTGTGGAAAAAGTGCCCCCTAAACCTAATAACTGGTTGGGCCACCGTTAGCAGCAACAACTGCAATCAAGCGTTTTTGATAACTTGCAATAAGTGTGTTACAGAACGTTACAGAACTTCAGAACATGTAAATACTGTATATTTGGGTGTATATATTTGTATATTAACAAAATGCACTGTTTACATTTACTCAGATGTATGTTCATTCAGATGCATACAAGCTATACTCACTCGGTTTATTACAAGTACTCTGCTGTACATACCAAAATCATACAAAATCTTTCTTTATTGCACTGAGTGCTGATATTTTCATACAAAAGTTCTATATTGCATTGACAATGTAATCCCTTGATGAGAGAGAAGAGAAACGTTTTTTCGATTCCTTTGTATATATGGTGTATACCTATGGTGGCATTGACAAATAAAAACCTTGAACCTTGACCAGAAAGCAACAACAACAACAGAAATGTCTTGCTGATAAGAGAATTCAGAGGAACACAAGCAGGTTTGAGCTCACGGAAAGTCTATGAAAGATAAAATAACCACTGTTCAGGGCCATTGTGAGCAGAAAAGCATGCCAGAATGCACAATATACTGAACCTTGTGGTGGATGCTGCTAAAAACAGCATGAAACAACATCAGATTCTATACTTTTCAGCCAAGAACAGGAATCTGAGATTACATTTGGCCCAGGATCATTTGCCAGACACCTAATATGTTATTTTGGGAATGATTTTACTAATCAAAAAGATATTTTCCCTACATAGCTATTTAAAAACAAGTATATCATTAAAACCGATACCAGGTTTTTTAAAGCACTTTAAGAGAAAAGCTTTAAGTATTACAGGTAATTATTCAGATATGATTTTCCTAGGTCACAGCAGGCTAAATTATTCATGTTTTGTTCCATCAAGGTTTCCTCCGAAGTTATCTAGAGGTCTTTGGCCTGTATGGCCCACCGATCAAACAAGGTCCAAACCCGCATCCATTCCACTTCGTTAATATTTCAACAGCCCTTTCACCTCGTTAATATATGGAGCTCGTTGGAGTGTGATCAGTAGCTCTACTACGTAAGTGGCAGGTCACAGATGCTCCTCTACTCTTCTGCTCTTCACTTTTATAATCAGTCAATTATATTTCCAGTTGACTTGTCTTGGAAAATCATGAACAACATACAGAGAATGCAATGCGCAAAAAAGAAGGAAAAAAAAATCCATCTGAAATTGTCAGAAATGTCAATATTTTAGCATCTTATGCAAAGCACCTAATGGGATTATGTAATAATATTCTGTCAGTGTGAGATCTCTTGCATTAGATATAAATAGCAAGTTTATTTCAGATACATATTTTAGAATTGGCCATTATTTATCATATTTATTCAGGCTTTCAGTTAGTTGGATAAACCGAAGAAAACAACATCTTGTCATTTTGTTTTTATAATTTAAAATACTAATAGCACTCTTGGAAAAAAATACTGAACATTCATTATACAGTCTGCAGCTGTAAATAACAGTCTTCCTATATACAGTACATATATAGAGTAAAAGTCTGTATTTCTTTAAATACTGAAGTGGAAATTTATCACAGTAAACTATAATGACAATAAATATCATTTACGCTTAGATACAGTAGCTGGAAAAAATGGGATAAACTACTTAGACAAGTGTGGGAACTCACAGAAGACCTGAGGCCAACCATTTACTCAAAATTTTGAAGCAAAGCAGCACAGCATGCTAATGCATTTTTTAGCAAAAACTTCAAAATACTGTAGTGACTCACCAGCACAAGACCTAATCTACACTATATGGGCAAAAGTATTTGGCCAAACCTTTTGTTTATTGATTTCAGATGTTTTAATCAGGCCCCTTTCCCCATTGAAGGGCAGGCCTTATGCTTCATCATACCAAGACATCTTGAACAATGCTACGCTTCCAACTTTGTGGCATCAGTTTGGGGAAGAACTTTCTATCCCAACATGACTGTGCTCCAGTGCACAAAGCAAGGACTATGAACACACGGTTTGATGAGCTTGGTGTGGAGGAACTTGACTGGCCCACACAGTGCCTTGACCTCAACCCCATCAAGCACCTTTGGGATGAACTGGAATGGAGATTGCAAGCCAGGCCTTCTCATCCAACATCAGTGCCTGATCTCATACTGGAAATGCTCTACAGAATGAGTGGGCAGGAATTCCCAATAGAAACACTCCAAAATCTTGTGGACAGCCTTCCAAGAAGGGTGGAAGCTGTTATAAGGGACCAACTCCGTATTATATACAATGTCAATGCAGGTTTGGCCGAATACGTTTGTCCATATAATGTATAGTATGTAGTGAATGGCAAATTCTTTCGTTAATGCAAGCATTTTCACATGGAAAATAAAGAAAGCTAAGTAAAATTAAGTAAATAATTAGAATAAAATAAAAACACATTAGAATAAAAACCTTTTAGCTATACTGTATATAGCTAAGCAATTTTAACTTACATCAGAACACTAACTTCACTGTATCTTAAATATACAGGAACATCATGGATAATTTTGCTGTTGTTGGTGAACCATTTCTAAATGAAGTTTTATTATACTGTATGTGCCTTTGCAGCTAAACTTCCCAGAAAGCCGTGGATGCTTCGGTAATTTCCTGTGAATACCCTCAATACCACATACAGTACAGTGCTGTATATTATCATAACAATTCTTCTTTCTGCATACGGAAGCATTTGGTATATGATACATTTCTTGATTGGCTCTTATGGCTCCAGATATGGACATTTCCATAATCCTTACCACTGCATTAGCACTTTAGTGATTATACAGGGTGTGTTTATCCATTATGTGTGTGAGGTGGGACAAACCAGTGAGTGCTTCTGCGTAGCTAATTGCTCTCTGAGCAGGAATTGGGCAGGCTATCTGTGCACCACATAGTCAGTACAGTACTATAAGGAAGTGTTTTGGTTTGTGAGAGGGTTGTGCTTGTATGTTCATATCTTCCCAGAAAGCTCTAAAATATTGATGAACTTTGTTTTACACATTAGGTGAGTAATATGTTTCTGCAAGCTCGGCCACATAAATGTGTTTTTAAGTGAAATATATTGCACCAACTATATTCATTAAGTGCTTCGTCATTAAACGTCCCATATTTTACTATTTCTTCAACAAGTTAGCATAAGGCTCAGCGGTTTCCTAAAGTTTAAAAATGACTTAGAAGTTAATTTTGTATAATAGGTCTCATTTAGTTGATACTAGTTGCGTAGTGTTTAGCACTGTGGCTTCACATCTCCCCATGTGGTCTCTTTGCTTGGAGTTTGCATGTTCTCCCCATGCTTTGTTGGTTTCATTTGGGTACTCTGGTTTCCTTCGACAGGCTATAAAGTGTAGGTTAATTGGCATTTTCAAATTCCCCATAGTGTGTGAGTGAGACTGTGTGCTTGTGTGCCCTGCGATGGTTTGGTACCGCATCCAGAGTGTACCAAGTATATAGAGAATGAGTAAGAGAGAGCGAGTGAGGTTTACAGAAAGTATGGAGATAGAAAAAAACGAGTCTGTCTTGCACTTTATGCTTTATTTCAGTCTTTGGAACTATGCATGAGTGTGCTCTAATATACTGTATGCTAAGATTTCTCTGAGAAATTGGCCCCCAAATATATCGGCCAGTGTCAACTGACTGGTTCATCTGTCGCACATCTGCTGGCCTTCACCTGCACCTTAGTGCCTCTTTTAAGGAGGCGGACAGCAGGGGAAAATAGTGATCCGAGGAAATAAACGACTCAAAATGGCCTCATTAATGACCTCCAGACCTTCGGAACTCTATCTTACCTTTGGCTGAATGTTTAGCTAGAAGAAGAGATAGGAGCGCACAAAGTAGATGAGACTCACCCAGTGAAGCCACCCTAGACCGTGGTTAGGGTGTAACTCCAGCTCTAGGACTGAAACCCACTACCAGACCTTGCTCTCTTCTCAGGACACACCACTGCATGGCTATGGTTTCTCCTAATTGCTTTTCCTCACTGCTCCCTGTCTCACCGTTTCACCTGGCTGGATTTCCCCATTCATTTTTAATCCCTGGCCCTAATCTAATTTGCCTGGGTGGCTGAAGGGTATAATTAGTTTAGAGAAATCAGAAAAAGCCACTGAGGTACTTCATGTTCAACATTTGCTCTAGCTTTCTAGGACTTAAGTGAGTTAACGTCACTGTTGAGTAGACATGTTAATAAGGGAAAACACGTTGTTTGCTGTCCACTGCTACATTATAAATAAAGTACAGTATTTTTGGCTTACACGCCTCGCTTTGTCAATATATACTGTAGGATATTACTGTACATTATCAACTTACTTTCACCAAACAGAAAAAAAGGAAGTCTATTATCTGATAACATTTCATGTCCATGGTTCTCACAAGGAAATACTCTAAAATGTGTTTTATAGGCAGACCTCTATAGATGTCACTAAAAATGATGGAAGCTAATGATATGATCTGAATGAGTAGTGAGGCGAAGGGTGCAGTTCTGTAACTGTCACTGTGACTGTCATCTTTTACAAATTAGGGATCATACAGTATGTGGCAGCAACTGGTAATCAAACCTTCTTCTCCCCTCTATGAGCTCCAGTAGGCCAGCTCATCGTGTGCAGTACTTGTCGCTGGTTTGATGACAGGGCTCACTGAAATGTTCTGACAGCTGGACTGGATAGTAGGTAGCCACGTTGTGTTGTATTTGTATCTGTCAAGTTGCAATCCAAAGTTCTTTCATCACTGTTATTGCGATGAATTACATATACTGTGTACCCTGTTAACAGGACTTGTGCTAGGTTTTCTTGCCTGTGGACTATTCCCTAGGGGTGATGCTGCACACTGTAGCAGCCACAGTCCTGCAGAATGGGAGGACCAAATCTGCCGGTGCAGAACATCTTTGGTTTCTTTGCTTCCACTGTCAGTATTCAAGCGAAGTACAGTGACTGCTGCTTTGTTCACTTTCAACGAGGACGAGATGGTAAATGATCAAATGTGGTGGGTTAATTTTTTGGATTAGGCCTTAATTTTTGGATTGTGGATTAAGACACAGTTTAAATTCATCATACAAGTCAACAAATACAAACAAAATAAAAAATAAAACTTTCCTCAGCATCTATTACTCTTTTGCAGAAATACAAACAATAGCAGTTTGTGGAGCTGGTTATGCGCATCTTTCTATCAAACATTATATTCCTACTTCTCCAATATCAATTGAAAGACCTGTTACCAGTGTACTTTTCTATAAATATTGAAAATCCCTTTATGAAGTTTTCAAGGCAAAATAGTAGAGCATTTATATTGAGTATACATATAGAGATTATTTATAATTGATGTGCACTATGCTTTGGGTGGAGGTCCTGGGCAAGTCTAGTGCGGGGGCAATGTCTTTCGTGAAGCAAGAGAAGTAGAAACATACTGTATACTGCGAAGCAGGGGTAGAAGCGATGGCCTCAGGAGAGCAAGAACACTTTGTGGCATCCTCAGCTGACTAGGGAGCCAAAATGATGGAGTAAGGAGGCAGACTGACGTTCAAAATGGAGCCAGGTGGTGTAGTTATTTCAGAGGGTAGAGTAGGGTGACAGTTTGAGCTATAATGGTGTCCTCAATGGGGCAGGGAGAATGGTAGCTGGTTTAAGCCTGGTCAGAAGGCTCCTCTTCAAAATATTTTCATACTGTAGGAGGTGTAATGGCTAAAACGATTAAGACTCTGTGTTACTGACCAAAAGATCTGACAAGCTGCCACTGTTGAGTCCCTGAGCAAAACCCTTAATCTGCTCCACCATACTGTAGCCTGGCTAACCCTGCAATCTCACCCCTGCTTCATAACGAGGACATGCAGGGATATCTCTCTGTGGTGTAAAGTCAATGTGACAAATAATTGAATTTTAACTCCGGAGATAACCAATCCAGTCTTTCCCTGCTGCTTTTATGTGGTTTAGGTGGTTTCTAGATGGAAAGCATACTGGGTATCCCAAGATCCTGCTGCATCTATGGGTTCATGGTGGATACAGGTGCAGGAATAAGGTTATTTGAAGTGAAAATAAAGAAACTAAATTCTTGTGAAAAAAATAATATAAACATATATGAGGTGTATGTCAGCAACAGATGATCTGCAGTAAGTGTCGGATATTTCTTCAGTTAAAGGTCCCAGATTATGTCTCAGATAATGCATGTCAGATTTTTCATGCCTCAAACTCCCTTTACAGTGGAACCTCGGATTGCGAGTAACTCGGTTTAGGAGTGTTCCGCAAGACGAGCAAAGATTTTTAAATAAATTATGACTTGAAAAACGAGCATGTCTTGGTTTATGAGTGCCAAGTTTTTTGACACCGACAGACACACACACACACCAACACACACACACTCTCTCTCGCCTTTACACCCCTCCTCCCCGGCTTCACACAGACACACACACTCTGCTCTACACAGATACTCTGCTCTGTCGCAATTCTTTTCAAAGGTAAGGTTCTGGTTCATTTGGTTTTTTTTGTTTTTTTTTACTTTATAGCAGTGATTCCGTTTGTCTGTGCTGATGCGGGTGTCATTAGAGAGATTTCTTTTTATCCCGTTAAAACAGTGTTTCCGTTGTGTGTGTGTTTGTTGTGAAACATAAAAGGTTCCACTGTATTTCACTTCTCCTCCAAATGTCCTTTTGCAATATTTGTATATACTGTATATTGTCTCTTCCTGTAAGGTCACATAAGAAGGAAAATCTAATTGGCTTGATGAAATGCAAGAAATGTTTTAAAAAAATAATTTTTCCTCATGCACACTGGATACCCATACAGTACAAATGTCTAAAAAAGAATTGAGCTTTTTTAAATACTAGTGCTAATTAACATAAATATGAAAAAGCAGTCATTCGACATGGGTATCGTGGTCAGATGATGCGCAGTTGAGGATTGGAGATGTGGTCCTGCATCGTATTCAGTACAACACTGCTAGTTGCAAAATGGTTCACAAATAGCACAAATATCTTGTCACACACACTTTCGAGCAGATAATGCGTATCCCAACCTGGAAAGCTTTATGATGCCTTCTTTTTTATTACTCATAATATATAAATGCACAGTGTTCAATTATTGTTTTCTACTCACTGCAATATCTATATAAATTTTTTATAGAAGATAAAAAACATAGAGATTTCTGGCTTATGCAGTACCTCTATAGAGACTCTCTTTCTCCCACTCCTTTTCTGTCTCTCTTTGAATAAGAACAGTTTATCGTAAGTTCCATCACACTTATGGAAATGTCACGAGAGTCAGTGTAAAAGCTCTCTGCGCCATCACCAGTGAAAAGGTAGGTAGGCAGAATGGTAATGTCAGTTAATTAGCTGACAATTTTACTCTTTTTCCTTTGCACTCTTGCCCTCTCTCTCTCTCAGGACCGTGAAACATTTCTTTGTTCGTTCTCCATGTTTGCTCATTCTTACCCACAGTCACTGGTAATTAGGCCTTCCTGTCTGCGGGCTACTACACTCTTACTGGCTTCTGAGACTCCATTAAATTCCCACTTGCTCCTAATCACATGTTCAAAAACATCTCTCTCCTCACACCCTCATCTGATCCTCGACTTTAATGATGCCACTCAATTAGGCCTCAAATCACATTAGAGGTGGGCAAGGAATAGCCGCTTACCCATCAAGCTGTGATTGAATTTCAGCCATGTCACTTCGTACTAAATTCTCCATCATTGACATTTCATTAGATGCCTGACTAGCAGTCGCATGTAAATGAGAGCCACTTTTCTCTGTAATGTGGCCCCTCGGTCATCTTCTCACGTCGCTCTCCTACATGACCATCACCTGACCCCATCTTTACCTTTTTCCATTCAGCTGTCCTTCACCATTGGGCCTTACAATCTCAGTTTTCCTCCTTCGTTTTCTTTTGCTCCATGTGCTACAGTACATTTTCCATCACACCTCTCCATGACTCAGATTCTGTTTACCCTCTTCATCACCCTCTTATTTCAGCCTCTACTGCCAGCAGGACAACTGCCAGGAGAATAGTTTTTTTTCTTTTTGTCTGTAATACTAATGCAAACACTGGCCATAATGGCAGATTGCGCATTGTGTGTAAGATAACTAAGAAAGATTTAGCATATTTTCAGACTCCAGGATCCATATTTAGTTTTGTAGCTACTTAATGTTTTTTTTTTCCAGTAAAAAAATGTTTTGAAAAAATATCCCTGACATACAGAGACAGAAATACCTCAATACTGATATAATTGAGATTTGAAGCTTTTAGACAACAAAACACTCAAACTGTTCATTTCTTTGCTACTGTGTTTTATATGTTTTTATATGTTTTATATGTTTTTGTTCAAAAAGATTACGCTGTGGCACACAGTACAGGAAAAATTTTAAAGAAAGACAGTTATACTATTATATACTATTCATATCTGCTCAAAATGTTCTTGGATATTAATGAACAAAGCTTGGACATGTATAATTATAAGCAATATCACATGAGACAGAGCGCCGTTTTACAGGATATTATCATAAGGTTCTGATTTGTTTTTTAATTTACCAGATATCTTGCTCCGCAGTTGAGGTAATTAACAGAAGTGAAATTCTTATTGGTGCTATGGAGCCAAAATGTGAGTCAATAAACCATGGACATGGTGGACGCACAAAATTTTATTTCCACTTATTCCACTTTAGAATATCAGTTAACTTCTGGGGTTTGGTGGTTAAATCTCAAATAACATAAAATAGAAAGCTAGTACACTGTGTAGGTTTTTTTTAATTTCCATTATGCACTCTGTTTTTTTTCTATGTAGCATCTGCAATACTGTATTAATTGATATGTTACAATTACATTTTCCCCCTCTACCTTACATCTATCTATCTATCTATCTATCTATCTATCTATCTATCTATCTATCTATCTATCTATCTATCTATCTATCTATCTATCTATCTATCTATCTTGATACAAATGCTTGTGCAGTACACCAAATAGTGCTTTTGATCAGGGGTTAGAGAGGGATTTGGGATTCAGCCTTGTGTTAGAAGTCAGTTAGCGATGTAGCTAGCATTAGCTGTGAACAAAAAAATGCGGACATGTCAGAGGCAATTTTGAATGACTTAGAGACAAAAAGAATTGTTTAAGAGGACATGATATTTTCTTGCTGAAAGTGCTTCCAGGATTAGTCTTCAATGTGGTTTTGTCAGGCAGCTGCTCTCCCACTTTCCAGGACTACGGACAGTACCGACCTACATTCACCCGTGCTGGCACCCGAGGGTTGGTGTAATTAATGATTGTGAGAACACCTGTGATGCAGAGTGATACATATAGTTAAACGTCCCAGTTCTGTTACGTTCTACTGTATATCACCACTTGTGGAATGCCTCTCGGATTACTCTCTCTACCGAAGAACTGCTCGGCCCAAACTAACTATTGTAAACTAAGTAAAGTAAAGCAAAGCCTTTATTTTGTCACATATACATTACAGTGAAATTCCTTCTTCGCATATCCCAGCGTAACTAGGGTCAGAGCGCAGGGTCAGCCATGGTACAGCGCCCCTGGAGCAGTTAGGGTTAAGGGCCTTGCTCAAGGGCCCAACAATAGCAACCTGGCTGAGCTGGGAATCGAACCACCGATCATCCGATCAGTAACTCAGTGCCTTAGCCCTCTGAGCCACCATATTGATAATGCTTGACCACTAATTTAAAGTTTGTGAGTTTGTTACATGTATTTTAAATTGTCTGTGATAATTGTATGATGGATGGTGTGTGTGAGTGTGTGTTGCCGAGACTGACATGGATGAGCTTTGACTTGAGCTGTCAGGCAAAACCTCACAGGGATAAATTTCTCTCTGAAGTTTGACCTGTGCTCAGCATCACTACCCACACTATGACACTCACTAACCTGCCATGTGCTCACTCTCTGTCACATCGGTGTGACTCAGACAGTGTACAGTCATTTTTATAGATCAGAGGACAAGTCTTGTAGCTCTGTAACAGAAATGCAGATATACTACCCTGACAGATGCTTCAGTTGTCGTACTGTTCCAGTCCGATTTACCACCTGACGCTAGCATCACAGCGGACAATAAAAAGAATTTTACAGCCTCATAAAATGTGTGCTGCCTCCTTTATCTCCTTATCAGTACGATATTATGCTTCGCAGAGAAAAACAAAGGCATAAAAATAAAGAGTTATTGTAATGGTTCACTTTGTGTCACAACTAACCTTTGGGGTGTCGAGTTACTGTAGCTATGCCTAGCTATGCTAGGTGGCTATATTACAAATACTGTATACAATATATCACGAATTGAATGTTAGGTAAGGATATTCATACGTTCCATTTGATGTACAAAGGTTTCCTGTTCATAGTTGTTTCCCAGATAAATTGTGTATATTTCCTTGTTTGATGCTCATATACAGTAAGGACCGCTGAGTTTAAAATGTTTTGCCAAACAAAGTTTACGTTTATAGTTATATATAGTATTATATGGTTAAGTTTATAGTTATCCGCTACTTATAAAGGGAACCAGGTCTCAGAACCTCGGAACATTGTGGAGTTGAGTAACACATTTTCAGGAATGCATTATCTGGCCCTTCCGTTTGCGTGAGCTCACAGATGCTCATGATTGGCTAGCATTAGCTAGCGCCATCTGAGAAAGCATGGCCAATCTGCTCTCTAACAGATGGCTGACGCAGCACCTGGGAATTGAACTCACAATCTCCGGATGATGGGGGAATACGTTTACATTGTACAAATTGGGAGCCTTAATTTCTTAATTAATGTTAATTTCCACCTTTTCAGTTCGAACCATTTACTAACATGGTCTCACATTTGTATATTCACATAAAAACATTTGCTTTACAGTCTGGGAAAACCCATCACATGCTCCTGGAGATAAAATTTGGGAAACACCGCAAAAATGTTTTGTTTGAAATGGTTTTTCTGCCCAAGGAACACATTGTTTTCATTTCCTTTTTTTTTTGCTTACCTCTGCATATTCTTTTTCTGCAAAAATTGCATTAGATCAAGTAATATGTTTTATAAAGGTGGTAATAAAAAAGCTGGTCTGTCGAAAGCTCTCAAGCACCTTCCAGCTACATGGGATTTCCTCACAGACTGAATGTTCGGCTTCAATCTAGTTGTAGGACAGCAAGCTAGGAAATAAGGAGATGGATATAAGCCTACTGTAACCATTTCAGTTTGTAATATGATACCAGCTGCCTAAATGTCTACAACACTCCAAACCGAATACTAAAGACTTTAGCCCTTTATACTAAACATTCTATTGTAGTTGAAATACATGCAAAGGAGAAACACTTTTCAGTTCGGGAGGCTGTCAGAACAGAATGCGAAAAAATATATCACACATATATCACATATATCACACTTACAGTAGGCTCATATCATTTTTTAATGATTTTTTTTTTTGTGCTTTAAATCAAGCAAAATTCTGCGAACCATCATGTGGTTTAATCTATATACATTTCTCAGGAATTACGTGTTTTACTAAAGTGCATAAATAATGAGTTATGTATAGTGATAATTCATTTTTCTAGTGCTGGGGTTAATAAAAACACAAAAAGCAGTATGGGAATGTGAGGTTCAATCTCTATTTCATGATTTTGGCAGATACTGTACATACTGTAGTTCCCTCCCTCTCTCTCTCTCCCTCTCATTCTCTATACCACATCTCCTGCCAATCTGTTGCATGGCACACTATGGACAATTTGGAAATGCCGGTTAGTCTACCCTGTATGTCTTTAGACTGTCGGAGGAAACCAAGCACGGCGAAAGCACACAAACTCCTCGGTCACAGAACCGAGCTGGAAATTGAACACCATTACTGCGTATTAGATGTTGTTTTGCCCTGCTGGTCTTTGAGGGTGAACGCCGAAGATGCAGGGCAACCCCCCTCATTAATCCCATTCTTATCTGTGGACCAGTGAAGGCCAACTGTTAATAGCTGGTTATAATTAGGAGGTGCAGTGATCACAGCCATTAAGACTATTTAATTATTTAATTGATGGTTATTTATGTCTGGCTCACCCTATACACACACACATTCTCTCCTTCCTCATGCTGCCTTTCTACGATGACTTTTACACTGGCTACCCCTCACCCCGCCCCATTTCTTCTTTCTCTCTTCTTGCTCTCACACAACCTTCTGCTCTCGCAAATGCAAAGCTCTGGATGTTTTCAATTAGATTTCGAATGGATTTTCCAGTAATGATTCATTTATCGACTGTGCAAACGAGACAGCCACCTCCCTGCAACTACCTTCGTTTAGAGTTGTATTGATGATAATGGCTGTTGTGCAAACAGAAGGGGAATGTAGTATTACTCACTCATTAGTGAAGCCATAGCCTTCTCACCTCAATAAAATCAAACAGTGGCAGAATTTATGGTAAAAACCTTAGACATACAGTACATGAGCCGGAATGATTTCCTCACTCATGCACTTACCGTACTGTGTTTAAAAACACTTCAATGTTGAGTGTTTTTGTTATTACAGCCACCCTGATTTATACCTCTGATTTTCCACTTTAATACAGAGAAGATATTAAACAATCAGTGTTATTAACTTTGCGTGCTGGTTATTTGCTTTCAAGTACATTAGGTTTATATGCAATGAATTAAAAGAGCAATCAGTGTTTGTGCTGTTGTTGTAGTAAAAAGTACAGTACTGTAGATACACACTAACTAAACATTCTAAATACTATCAGTGTTTGGTTAATAATATTACACTGTTCTGACATCATGTTATGCCTATAGACTAGCTAAATGGCGTGCAGTAATTTAAATCAGATGGGCTGGCCTGCACAAGGGATTCATTTATGCCTCATGTAAAGCTTATAAATTATTAAGTAAAGTGGTATGTTAATTAGCCTTTTTGTAAATGAGCTTGATAACACACAGATGGTGCTGATAAATGGCTTAAAATAATGAAGTGATGTCACTTTGGCTGCTCAGTGAAGAAGAAAAAAAAAGCCAACAGAAGCGGTTTGTCAGACTATAGTAGCATAATTGCTGCAGACATATTGTATATAATTTTATGATGATGACAGAATATATGTTATCATATAATTTTAATCCATATTATCCATTAATAGCTCATTAATCCATTACCCATATTATTTATAGTCTACAAGGGGCATTCAAGTGATACCCTAGACTTTTGATTGTGCAGAATAACAGAACATATATATATATACACAGTATAATCCCATGCTACACTAATGCACTCATCCCATCCGGAGCCATGAAAATGCTTCAAAAGCTCTGACACACTGGCCTCGCAGGAACTCCTTTAATGGCAGCTGTGGAAATCACTTGGAGAGAGGTCAGGACTGTACAGGGGATGTGATCTCTTCCTCAAGTTGTTAACAAGTTATCCATCCATCAAAGATCAGGCGTTCCATCACCACGGGTTCCAAGGGACGCCTGCAGTGAGTGGGATCGTCATTCACAGACGTACTGTACAACCTTCTTTCAAACATTTGCACCATTCAAATGTCTTAGTGAGGCTAAGAGTCTCATCACAGTACTATGCGTGCAGTCTTCTGCAAATGTAAATCGCCTCTGTGCCTTCGTTCACAAGAAAATTCATTACATAAAGTCCCAGTTTACCGTGTTTGGGTTTTTATAATGTACAGTATTTTGTAGTCATAATTGCAATAGATGGGAAGTATCTGTAGTAGAAGCATTTATTTGTTTGTTTCTTGCCATGTATGTTGGTAATTGGCAATTTCCTGCTTAACTTACTGTAGGTTCTTAACTTAACTAGGTTTTGATCTACTTGGGTTGTACTTGTCTTATAGACAACGTAGTTTAAAACCATCTAAGATGATAAATTATGGTCAAATTCCCCTGATGATTTTCTGATCAGTTGGGCCCTTTCCGCATGTACCAGTAACTTCTGCCCTGTTTGTTAAAATGGGAAATGTTGCCCAGAGTATCCTAGCTAGTTTTTATCAACCATTGCATGGTAACCCCGTGTTGTGTGCTTCTGTAACTCTTCCCAAACTTGAGTCAGACTTTTCCTTTTTAGCTTCAGCGCCCTTATGTTTCTTTTTTTAACACCGTCTGGCTGGGCAGTTTTTCAGTTAGCACTTCTTGTGCTTGCTTGGTTTGTTGTTGAGGCGTGGTGGGCTGCTAGCATGTGTGGAGTGGTGGCAGGATCAGGCGAGTCACACTGGGCTTATGTGATTAATTACAGAGCCAGTCTTTAATATGGCTGCCACCGGAGCTCAATAGACGTCTTGTTTAATTAATACTATCTGGACACAATCCATTCATTCTTAACGCCAGATTTCCGATTGTGAAGCGGCAACATGGGACAGGAGAGGGCAGTGCCTAATGTACCACTTCTTCGGTTTCCTGCTAATGGCCATACAACGTATACTGTAAAATGTGCTGAATATGACTGGGACATATATTTTCCCTGCAGCCTCTGAGGATATCATATTCAACAGTGCTACTGTGGAGGACCAAGTGCCTGCTTCTCTACCAGAAAATCTCTCATGATGGGTCAATAATGCAACATGGCAAATGATAAGAGCATTTACAGTATGTAGTATCCTGTGCTGCAATTTATCCTTGTTTAAATCATTAACACAGTATGAGCAGTATATTCTGTATTATCACTGTGTGTTTACAAAATGAGCGATTTGAGTCCTGTGGTCTAAATTCGGATCCGATTCACACATTCAATTTTCTCACTCTAGGAAAAAGTAGGCATTTCCCAGTTGTAGTGTTATCTGACTAAATCGTACTGCGGGTGGACTATATGACATTTGCTGCTTATTGGCAGTGTTACTATTTTGGTCCACTGGACATTTAAAAATACATGAATGTACACACATAGCAAGTGTTTCACATGTATAATGCAGAGTTGATGGTTTCTCTGTTATTAACTGTGAGGATAGTACAGTATATGTCTTTCTATATATATATATAGCAAATATATAGTCTTGGCTTAGATGTACTGTATGTGCACTCATTTAGAGGCTGGAACAAAAGTAACCTTGTAGCCTGCCCTCATTAAGTATTATAGCCAACACGTCGCTTTGCTCCATGGCATCGTCTCCATTTGCATGAGGACTAATTGGATGTCGGAAAAAAGACGCAATGCTCAATCTTCCCGCATCCACTCATGTTATTTGTTAGAAGAGCACCCAGACAGACATACACTAGGTTTCTTTTACTTTTGCTTCAGGAAAAGCAGAAAAAACCCAGTAGCTTGTAATTAGACACGATGGGGTCCAAAAATCTGGAAAATAAATAGAAGGTCATAAAACTTTTAAAACAAGGAGAAGGAATGTTTAAGATTTAAATACCATTTTTATTGCATAAATGTAATCAAATTGTGATATTGACTATTGATAATATTAAATCAAATTAAAATGAATTGTTTTGCAAAAAGGTCAGATTTGTTCTGATACAAGTGTTCAAATGACAGCCAGATGTATTTGATCTAAAATGTTTTGCTTTACTTTTTACATTATACTTTTCACTCACATTGTGATCAGTAATATAATTTGTAATGAAAATTGGATTCAATTAGATATTAATACAAAATACTGTACAAACCCTTTCATTTCAGTGGTTTCAAATTTTGTCTAAAAGAAGTACCTGAACAGCGAGGGAAATCAGTGCTGAGGGGTGCTAGGTGACTAATTTTATTTGGTTTAGTTATGTTTTGTAGCTCCACCAGAAAATGCCCTAAGCAGCATGGAAAAACAGTGTTGAGCAGGTGCTTGGCCACTAATTTTATCAAGGGAACGTTTCTGGCAGGCTGACTAGGGCTCGACAGTCTACCAGATGCTTAGGATGAAGTATGATGAAGTATGATTAGTGGGGCAGTGAAAGCTGCTGGATCCTGTGAATCTTTTGTGGGTTGATGCAATGAAACTGCTTCTCTTGCATAAGAATTATATGAACCCTGTCACCAAAGACGGGCAGATTTTTAGAAGTAGAAAATGTACTGTAATATAAAGTCAAGAGGAGTAAAATACTTTTCCTCACATACCAGTGCTTGATGGGAAACAGGGGTCAAAGTGCGAGGTCAAACCTGGAGCACAGATGTTTAAGGGCTGGTGGCAGATCAGTGGTGCCAGGGCTTTAACTCATGACTTCCTGATTTATAGCCCAAGTTAGAAGCACTGAGCCAACACTGGTGAGAGTATGTGCACAATTTTATATAACAAATCAAAACATACTAAAATGTAAAGGAAGGTGCTAAACTTGTGGTTTAAAGGGCCAATGTTTTATTTATTGCACTGCTGACCTGCCAGAGAACAGCAGATCTGAGCAACCAAGCCAAGGCTATCTTCTTATATGAGTTCACATTAGTAGACAATACTTAGCTTCTCAATCAGTTTGAGTTTTAGCATTTTGACCAAAACTTTAAACCATCTTAGAGCCAGTTTCTAAAAATAATGATGATAATAATTAAATTGTTGAGAAATGTATTTGAAAGGCAGAATTTTATGTGATGCTCTCACATCATGATTAAGGACGTTTTTGGAACACTGTAATCCTTTTTTTTGTTGTTGTTGTTGTCTTTTTGGTATCAGTAAATAATAAAAATAGGACAAGAGGTGTCATTTTATTTGTTAAATTGCCCTGTTTGGTGGTTTAACACTACGTCTTCTAATTAAAAATCTACATCATAAGGAATCTTCTGCTACTGTAAAGAAGGCCTATAACTTAGATAGCAATATACTTTTTATCAGCGGTGGCCGGTCAATACAGGGTGCAGGGGCGCCGCCCCCCAATATTCCACTGTTTTTCTTAATATAATTTATTTGCAATAAAAAAAAATCTAAACTGTATTACGTTCATTTGTGTTCGTGTACGCGGGGCGCCGGACAAACGAATGTCTATGCAGGCATGTACATTTTTGAAAAGCATGTGCTGAGAGTGAGCTCTGTTTGGATCTCTTCAAATCATCCTTGGGGTGCAGCACTGTGCGCCCCGAACCCTCCCACTTTTGTTCTTAGCGAATCAATATTGTTTTTAAATATTTGGGCTCATGTGATTGGACCATTCTCAGCGAGTCTTTTCCAGCACTTCTTATGGCAAGCGGAACTGCTGACTGGATGCAATGTGAGTCATGCCTTTATTTTATACTAGTAGTAACTATGGCTATTTACAGGCGAGCATTAAAAGTTTGATTTTAATTTTGCTTATATTTTTTTGCACCACTGCTCTATATACACTAAAACAAAATACAGGAAGTATAATATTCTGCCTTGTCTAAAAAACAACAACTTGCATCAGTGAAGATCCTGCCCCAAAACTCTCATAAACATTTCATAAACCGCTTTTTTAAAATACTTATTCTCAGTTCATATTTTTTTTGAGTCTGTGGAGTGAAATATTTGTCAGCTTGACAACGAGGCTTTTTAGTCTTCAACAGTGTCAGAAGGTTGAAAGATTAATCATCGGTTGTCCAGAACAACTGTTTAAAGTCGATTTGAAATGTGCTTTTAAAAACTGTATTTTTCTGTGAAACATTATGACTTTTGGAATAACATTATTTCAGCGGTTCAAAGATTCAGTTGTTTAATTATGATTTGGTATTGTATTAAATCATTGGATCTCCAAACTAGGTTATGGCCGAATTTTCTATGATTAGATAAAAATTTATTCCATGTAGGTGTTCTTGAAAGAGTTAGGATTTTTTGCCCTGTGAGGCATCCTGTATGGACTTAAGTTATCTCAGATGCTGCTTTGCTGACTGAAAAAAATGTTCTGTAATTTAGGAAAATAGGATTACATTTTTAATGTATGTTTTATAAGTTTGTTCACACCTTCTTATTCCATGGCCTTTCCTGATTTATTTCTGATTCTAATTTCTTCAATGTAAAATAATGCGTCCAAAATATGCAACAGTGTCAAACAATGTCTGCTACTTACACTGTAAAACCTTCATAACGGCTCTAATCTGAGACGCTGTTAATAGGTGATTTCTGAGGCCCGTAAATGTAAATGAACTTCTCCTCTGCAGCAGAGGCAAGTTTTGCTCTTATTTTTTGTTTCTTGGAAGATCTTCATGAGAGCCAGTTTCTTTATGGCGCTTGATGAGTTTTGCAGATGCACTTGACTATACTGTTCCTGGAAGAACTGTTACAGAACAGCCAACCTTAAAATAACACCTGCTGTTACTTAATTACTGAAAGGCAGATGTGTTATTTTATAGTTCTGAAAATGTTTTAGCTTTGTTCTAGAATGTAGAAAATAAATCCAAACTTGTGTCCAAATGGGGTATGCACTATGTGAACTACAGTACGTATGGGAACGCCGATTAGATTAACCTGCATGTTTTTGGACTGTGCGAGGAAACCAGAGTACCCAGAGGAACCAATCAAACAGAGAATATACAAACTCCACACACACCGACCCAAGGTGGGAATTGAACCATTGACCCTGTAGGTGTGAGGTCACAGTGCTAGCTGCAATGCCACCGTGCTGCCTAATTACTTACATGCAGGCAATTTTACTTTTTGCTATTGCAGCTGGAGGACTGCTAAAATCAAACATCAAAAAGAACCAGAAACTGGAAACTTGAGTTCATATAAATCAGCCCATGGCTTATAGAGACCCAAACACTGTGTAGATGTACCGGATTGTAGTGTAAAAAAACAAGGTCATATGTGCATTGTTTTGTTTTGTTTTTTGTCACTAATTGACCAGGCACTAATACACCAGCTACACACAATCCTGTGTAAAAGAAAAAAAAAATACTGTAACAACCTAAACCAAGCGTTTGGTTTGATACACATTTACAGCACACTAAATCATACATACATATTTATTACCCAACTATAAACAATATTATATATTTAAGTTACTCAGTAACCTGTGATTCATATTGTTATTATGATAATTGATTAAAAGTTCCCTTAACCTAAAGCTGCAATATACATTACCAGCACAGCTTTAACAGGTTCTTATCCTGTGAACGTATTGTCCTCTGATCCACTTACCAGATAGCTCCCTTTCACTTACTGTATCCACTTAAGTGGATATTAACAAACTGCCAGGACTTCCGTTACACTTGCCTGGTTAAAGATAGTGTGCACTGTCTGAGTGATGGAGATTCACCCAGGTCTCCATCAGGATTTCAGCTGAAATTCATATAATTGGCTTATCTTTTTCATCTTTCAAACGGTACTACATGATAATAAATAGCCGAGGCCGTGTCATACATATACAGTACATGTGGTCCTTTTTTTTTTCTGCCCTTCTCCAGTTTTCTTAATTAGCTAGTATCTTGTTAGCTCAGCCTCAGTTACAGAGCTCCCACACTGTTATTTAAGGCTTTTTAATATTGCATGGCTTGTAAAAGATTCACAGGCTGGCTGTCACTGCGCCATCCTGATCTTCATTCCTGCACAGAGATTTAGTGTCCGACTCTGCAGGTTGTTTGCTTTAGTGCCAAGTGGATAGGGATTCATCTTAATGTCCGTCTGCTTCCTGTTCAGATGTTTTTATTTATTTATTTATTTATTTATTTATTTATTTATTTATTTATTTATTTGTCTTTTGCATTGAATGGGTTGTGACTATTTATTTAATACGGTAATGGCTGATTATTTTCCCTGCGGCTTTAGGTCCTCTAGTGATTACATCAGAAAAGGATGAAGTACTGCTTTTAATAACACCTTTCAGAATCGCCACCAGGGAATTAATGAAATGCTGCCAGCCTAATTTGAATCCTTTCTCTCCCCCCCACAGTAAAGCAAAGCAATGTGTTCCTAACTAAAAATGCTACTGCTGTACTGTATGTATTAAAGGAGTAAGTGAAAATATTTATTCATTTTTTATTTTTATTTATTTTTTAATTATCCGTACAAATAACAGTGTACAAGAGAATTGATCGTGGTGTTTTTTTAGGTTATATACTGATTACAGAAACTATTGAACAGGTGTCAGCTTCATCTGTCTCATATTATAAGCTTGAGTGGCTGAACATATCATGCAACTGCATCATTATACTTTCTTTTATATTATTCATGCAATATATGGGATATACATGTATCTGTCGTCTTCAAAATATATATTTTTTATTAGATTTGATTTATATTCTGTGATGATAACTTTCCACCCTATATTAGCATCATTTATGCAATTTTAACATTTTATGTTATAGATATTTTATGAGCTTTTTTTATACTGTGATTTTGATCTGCTAAAACCAACAGCAATATTTATACGGTATCAGAACACCATCTCGCCACATACTGTACATTTCCATTAACTACTGATGGATCGGAACAAATGTGACACCCTTTTAACTGAGATATCTGCGGCCATTACGTGAATTAAAACCCCACTGACATATTGTAACTTCATTCCGCTGACACCAGAAGCCTTTTACATGGAGTCAAATGGCAGCTAAGTGAGATATTCTAGATTGTCATCATCATCATCATCATCATCATCATCACCACCACCATCATAATCAGTGTCTCATTACGCGGTTTCCATTGTCACAGAGTGCATTTGGGATGACATCATTAGTGCTGGATTACCTCTGTGTCTGCTGTCCCACTCAATGACATGAGACAGGAAGAGGGACAGAGAGAACAGGATGATCCATACAGTACAGTAGGCACACAGATACATAGAGAGTCTGAACAAATGTTATGTGCATTTTTCTTCTATGAGCATCTTAAAGAGATTCTGCTGTACCTTCACTCCACTGCTCAGTGTGTGTGTGTGCGTGTGCGTGTGCGTGTGTGCGTGCGTGTGTGTGTGTGTGTTTGGCTGTGAAGAGCTTTTTCCTGTGAATTCACTCCCAATTATCCAACCAGCACAAGCTGCCTTACAAGTTTGATGGATCACACTTCATTCTTTTTACAACACATTTATTTTTATCCTTTTATTTAATACCAAGACTCATTACTTTTTTTTGAGGTTTTGAAGTCACAGCAAATCATTATTAGCATTCAATGTATTTTTACTTAAAGCATGATTTGCTGTATTAACTGGTATAAGTTATTCAGCATTTACAGTAGGATTGATTGGAAAGTTACTGTAGGCTTTTTTAAAGAGAGAGTGTGAACCTGAACACCATCATGGATGAATTCCATGTGATTTCATGAATGAATCTGAAAAAACAAAAACAAACAAAACTAAAACTTTTGTTAGGCTTTTGTATAGTACAGTACACTGATCTGCCAATACATTCTTTAAAGACCAGTATTGTGTAGGTTTCCCTTGTGACACTGGGGTAGCTGTGACACCTCGAGCCATGATTTCACAAGACGCTGAGGGTTTGCTGTAATGTCTGGCACAAGAACATTATTGGGGAATCTGGGGCTGGGGCTTTCGTGGATCTGACTTTTGTGTCCGTCACATTCCTTGGGTGCTCAATCAAATTGGTAATCTGGGGAATTTGGGTATGGGGCAGTGGCCTTGGGCTTTTTGCATTGGCTTTTCTGAGAGATTGGGCTGGACAGGCTAGCTTTGGCTCCTCACACTCTTAAAATGAGCCTTAAGTACACATGAGTAACCAATATTAATGTTATGGCTGATCAGTGTTTACCATAATCAATGTATATCATTTGTATATCATAGTGCAAATTGTTACAGGTTAAACTAAATCAATTAAATCACTTTAGCCTCCTTTCATTGTCCATGGTGCTGAAAAATAAAACGTTATGATTCAAGTTTTGGCGGCATGGTGGTGTAGTGGTTAGCACTGTCGCCTTGCACCAGCAGGTTCTGGGCTCGATTCCCGTCTCTTTGTTTATGGAGTTTGCATGGAGTCTCCGTGCTTGGTGGGTTTCCTCCGGATATTCCAGTTTCCTCCCACAGTCCAAAGTCCTGCAGATTAGGCTAATTGGCATTCCTAAATTGCCCGTAGTGTGCATGCCCTGTGATGGATTGTCACCCTGTCCAGGATGTACCCTGTCTTTGTTCCCTAAGCCTCCTGGGATAGGCTCCAGGTCCCCCGTGACCCTGAATACAGGATAAAGCGGAATACACGATGAGTATGTGATTTAAAGTTTTTTTTTTTCAAGGCTCTCTACTATATCAAAATAAGTAGTATGTTCATGTGTGATGTTCTAGAATACTGTGGAAAAAAAAAATTCTCGCTCTGTGTTTTTCTTCTCCATATTTTCCATACATCTGACTTATGGGCATGCACAAACTCTGAATGTTTAAGTGTTGCACTCTGTAAGTTCTGTGAAGAAAAAACTAACACAGCCATAAATCTACATAATTACAGATTTTAAAGCTACCTAGTGTGTCAGCACAAAATCACCTTTGGGCCACAAGAGGAGGGAGATCATAAGGCGGTCTCATGACGCGCTCTATCACTCGAGGCACTCGTTGTCTGCAGTGGGTGGCAGGATTGCTGGCAATCACACACTGAAGAAGGAAGAGGTGTCTGGAGTGTGTGTGTGTGTGTGTGTCTTTGTGTGTGTGTGTGTGACTTGCACTGCTTGAGGGTATAATAAACCTGCTGCCATTAGGGGTGTGTGTAACCTGTGCATTCTCTATATTTGTGTGTGTGGCTGAGGTAAACTTAAGGGGGTTTGGCATTGGTGTGTATGAATGAAATTTAATATTGTATTCAGTCCCTTCTATAAGCACACCGTATCATATTGCATTGGCTCATATATATAAAATTGCACATCAAGGCAGGAATGAGTCCTCTCACTCTTGCTTGGCAGGCCTGATCAAAGTGCAGTGAGTCATATAAACACCCAGGCCCACAGTGCATTTTTCTGTGCAATACTGATTGTCCAAGGACTCTCACCTGTCTTTCACGGGGCGTCATCAGCAACCCTGACATCATGCTGTATGGCTAATGATTAAACAATGACTTTGGCCTTTTGGACGTCGAATGCGCTCCACTAATGGCTTCCTACACACTCGTCACTCTTGTGCATTTGAGTTTGATGAACACAAGCACATCCATCAGCAGCTGCTGCCCTTAGTCACACTCACTTAGATGTCTCTATTTAAATGGAAGTGCCTGCTAAACACAAGTGCAGCATGCAGCTAAGGGGAGAGTTAAGGGGTAGAGTTATGCTTTGTACTTCACCATTACCAGTAAGAAACTCTTTTCTCTGACATTCCTTTATAATGCAATAAGGCCATAGAAGAATATCCCCAGTACTGTTAAGTTTTGAATGGTTCTCTCTCTCTCTCTCTCTCTCTCTTGCTAAATGCGTGACTAATCCCTGTAACCCCTCATTACCATTTCTGCACCGGTGGAAAAAAAAAAGTATTGAAAAAACAATTTAAAGTCTGATCTTATGTTAAAAATAAACCACTTGTAAAAAAGGATTAGCTTTTCGTTTGGTACAGTGTTAAACTCAGATAATCAATAATAATTAATTATTTACCCTTTTATCAGTTTTTAATTATGGGAAAACTGTTTGTTCACATTTATTATTTGTTAATTTGGTTTACAATTCATAACGGAACAAAAACAGACACTACAATGCCAGGGTTCAAGTATCATTGTTTATAATACACCATATTATATTTTCTGTCCTTATTTTTTTTTATTATGGGACAAGAATTGATTGGAAATGATTTCTTTATGTATGTAAGCACACTCTTAAACAGCACAGAATGGTGAGTCAGGTGGCAACCACTTTTGCTGCTTAATTTAATCTATCAGGATTCAAGAATTGTAAATACTGGCAAAACAGCATATGGACAGAATATCAAGGTCATGTATAAGAGAATTTTGGCTATTTGTTTCTATCACCAAAATTGCTTCCTATGATGATGTATGGTGTCTGGCTCATATTAGATCACTGGCAAGAGGAAGAGCTTAACTGGTAATCTTTCATTTTTCATTTTGTGCACAACATGTTCATAGTCCTGGGAGAACGGTTTCCTTAATGGTTTTAAAAACATCATAAAGTTGTGTTGTTTTGTTTAAGTACAGACCAGGATTTGCTTATGATATTCCCTGGGCCATATGATGGTCATAAATCCTTTTTTTTTTTTGCAAAAATATGGCAGTTAATTTCTCTCAAGGCAAACTATTTAGCAGAATCTAGGAGAAAAAAAATAATCTCAATGCATGCTATTTGTAATGGCTATAAGATATATATACAGTACTGTGCAAAAGTCTTAGTCTGTGAGAAGTTACCAAAAGAACTCATATTCTCCAGCATGCTCAGTAAAACCTAACATCTGTTTTATTTACAGTTCTGTGTAAAAGTCTTGGGAACATCCAAACAAAAGCCATATGCAATGATGCTTTTGAAAAGATTTCTACAGTACATTAAAATAAACTTATATAAAAGCACTAAGTAATAACATAAACAATAAACAGTCAATATTTGGTGTGGAAACACTTTGCTTGACCATAAGCGGTAGTGTTCGATACAGATGTGTGCGGTATTCCAAGTATAACAGCTGTTAGGTTTTACTGAGCATGCTGGAGAATATGAGTTCTTTTGCTAACTTCGTCACACTCGCTCCTTTCTATTTTCAAGCAAAACCAAGAAATCTACATTATTGATTTTTTCACCCCATCTGAAAACTGGTCTGTCATGTAATCTGTCGCTTTCTTATTTAATGTTATTTATTCATTAATTGTAGTGTTTTGTAGGGAATTTTCTTGTACATAATAATGCAAATATAATAAACTTATATAACAAAATTTGTACTACAGATAATATGGCGCCTAAGACTTTTGCACAGTACTGTATAATCTCTGCATAGGTTCCTGAAGCTGTCCCAGTGTCTTCATCCAATGGTCTGTGCCTACTACAGTTTTAGCCATCGCCAACCAGAATGCAACCAGATTCTAATGAGCAGCAGCTTTATTTTAGAGGATCTGCTGGATTGTTGAACCCGTACCCTGATAGGAAAAGCAAGCCCAGCACTGCTGTGGATAAATTCTATTCCTCACTCCTGGAAAAAAAAAAAAAAGAGCTCCATGCTTCACCACCACCGTCTGCCTTGTTCATCTCATCTTCTCTGCTTCCATCACCTGGTTATAAGATCATCATTCATTTACAGTAACTGTTTAATCCTGGTACAGGAAAAAAAAGACATGACAGGAGGAGGTGTAACAGGTCAATTTTTTTTCTGGGAGCAGGTAGGAGTGGTGAAGAGATTTTCAGAATCCCTCAAGCACTGGGTGAGTGATTTATTACAAAGGAAACAGTGTCAATCCTTTGTACTCCTTTAGCTCAATGCACTTCACATGTTTAGTCATAAAATTTTGCCCATGAATCGGACAAACGGAATCGTGCAGCATCACTTTCTCTCCTCCCCATCTTTTTTCTTGTCATTTCACTCAGTCACGCACTCATCCACTCACTATAGCGTCTCTCTGATCTGTTTTTCTTATTTATCTCCCCCCGCCCCCCATCCCCCCCCAGACAAGCAATCTGCCGCTCACTTTATATCAAACAGATTCTTACCCACTTCTTACTCTTTATAGAACTTCATAGCCCATTCTCACCATCAGCATCCTATTTTACTCTCCTGGATACGTGTCAGGAAGGATGGCTGTGTCAGAAGCTTGAACACCCATTGATAAGTGCTTTGTGTCCTGCAGTCTCAGCAGGGCAGATGATGGCCGTGCTTTGCCTTATCACCTCTGGGAATCTGATAGAGTGAGCGAGCAAGTGGAGGGATGACGATTTGTCTTATTTGATGTAACAGAGCTTGTTGCCTTTGAAGGTGCACACAGATATAAGTTGTGTTGTTAAAGCACAGCAGGTCTCTCTGTATCTGTAGGCTGCACACTTGTTTTATATCTAGCGAAGAAAAAAACAACTTTTTTTTTGCGGTTAACATGTAGCACAGCGGCTGTCATATTAGTCCTCAGCTCCCCCATTACCTGTTATGTCATGATCAAATTTGTGCTATTCTTATTCTAAAGCAGATGCTGTAAGATGAGGAGAACCATTGTTATGCATAACCCTTGTTATCGGAGGCTCAGAGAAGCTGGTCTCTGGAGCTTTCCTTTGCATCTCGAGGTTACTGTCAGACAGAGGGATGTCTTAAAGCCGGTTTTCAGTAAGGTCCTTGTTATCCTTGTTATGAAAAACCACCCCGAGGATAAACCTTTTTTTTATTATTATTATTATTATTATTAAATATGCTTGTATAAAAACGGGTCAGAAATAAAACGCTCTTTCCAATTAAATATATTTATGTCACAAGACTACATACTGTGCTCCTGATTCAAACAAATACAACATACAGGAAGGAAACCATCATAACTAAATTATTGACCTAATTGTCTTGTTTTTGTGTCGATAATTGAGTTGGCGCATGAAATCCTATAGTTAAAATTCTGTACAAATTAGATACATTTAATGAATCATGTTTTTCCTCAGTGTGTTTCAGCCCTAAAAAATCCCCGCTGTGATGGTCGAGGTTGTCCCAATAGTGAAGTTGATCTCTCGCTAATAAGTGCTCAGAGAGTAACGTGGTCCTCCTGTAATGGAGTCTTTTCCCATCAGATTTGAAACTTGCATCTCAAACAGACAATGGCGCCGACCATTTTGTGTCTTGTCGCCATATCCCTAGAAACCAGCACAGTCATGGCAACAATCTCCACAGCAGACATACATGAATCTTTTTTTTGCAGGTAATCTAGGCTTTGTGTTACAGCTATCCTCCAGGCTTGTTCCGATGCCTCGCATCTCAGTTACATACCTACTCCATGCAATTGGCAACAAAAAATGTGTTCAATAGAGCTGAAGAATAATTTAAAAAACGTCTGAATAGAAAGGCCTGGTAACCTTGTGGCCCAACTGTGGCTTGTTTGGACATCAGTGGGAATATCTGGCCACTTTTGATGGTTCCCCTCACTGCCATGCTCTCATTAAGCTGCCCGGCTGTGTCTTTCAGGCTTTGTCTGCGCATCCGCTGGGTCTTCTTTTTTAAAGTGTTCACACCCATCTAAACAGCATGTCAGCAAGTTCATCTGTTCCAACCACACATTTTTCGGAGCCAAGAAAACCTCAGACCCGCTAATGAAAAAAAAAAACTACCTGGATGGAAAAAAAAATATGACCCACAAAAAAAAAAATGTTGTTGAAAGTGGTTTCCGTGATGTGAGAACAGATAAATCTGAACTTGAAAACGAAATGAAATTTGGAGGGGACTTAATGACGTTCCAACTTTGAATCTATTTCCATCAGTGATTTAGATTTGCATATGAATGTAAGAAGCGGCGAGGATTAGTAGGCTCACATTATGGCTCACGCTAACTAGAACCATTTCTCATCAGTGTTGAGCTGTGTATTTTTATGACTATGAAATGGGATTCCTGTTTCCTGCATTAGTCAGAATTTTTTTTTTTCCCTTTATCGTCTGCTTCTCACCTTGCCAACTCCACAATTAATCTAAAAGTCATCTTGAATGCAAGTTGTGATCCAGGGTTAGAGTTGGTTCTCTCATTACACCGTCTCATAGAAATTTATCACTGCTCTTTTTTTTTTCCCCTCACCAGCTGTACTGTAGCTAAGAATTTTGGTTCTCTTTATCACAGTAAACCCGTTGTCACATTCTGGTGTGATCATTTATCTCAATAGCTCTATTACTGAGGAAGGGAAGGGATAGAGACAAAGTTGCTAGATCAAGAGCGGTTCTGCATTGCTAGGTGATAATGCTAACGAGGGATCTTACCACTTTTAAAATACCATTCACGACAGTGACATTTAGCCCATCTGTCCCAGGCCTCCATGTTAGCCGAGCGAATTTTTCCTCGACTCCTAGAGCTAAATGCCATTGTTTCGCCCTGCGGGTTACCAGCGTCTCCTTCCTGCCAATTAATTAAAGAGAGGTGAGCGCTTCCTTTACTGCATCACTTCAGATACACGAAGGTCAGTCCAGTGAGCTAACATACCTGCTGGCTTTGAGATTCCACTACTGCCTGAGAGTACTGTCTGTGTTCTGTGCATTAGGATTGTAGGAGTGCGTCTGCATCAAACAACCAACCACTTTCAGTATTTATTCATGAGAAACGTCCGGATGACAGGATCGCATTTTTATTGTTAAGACAGCATTTCTTAGCAGTCAGACACAGGTTCGTTTTTATGAGCAGTTCGTTACAACTAAACTCTTGGTAACGTTCCTTGTGAACTTAACCTGTGTCTGAAAATCATTTGTATAGCTTCCAAAGCGGGTCCTATGATTTAAACAATGTTATTGCAATCAAGAGGATTCTTGTCATTGACAAGCCTGTATAGCTGCTCATGCTGTTTAATGGTATAATAAGAGTTACAAGAGTATAATGGAGAATAAGAATATAAGTGTAATATTCAACAACAACAAGCTTTTAAAAAGTTATAGGTTTTATTGCATGTGTTATGGTAGTGTTTGTGGAGTTAGTCAAGGTTGCATTGACTCACCTCACCTTCTCCATTTATCAGAGATCAATCTTTGGACAAATCTGCTTTTGCTCACATATGCCAATGCAGTTATACAGTGCAGGCGAACTGAGGATATCATCTGGGGATCATGTTACCAATCAATTACTGCTCCAGTCCATCGATCAGGATTTTTTCTTTTCTTTTTTTTAAAGATGTTCATGATTGACAAATCACCCTTCTACATAAAAGGGCAGTGTAAATCTATACTCCAGTTAAATAAAAATAGAAGATGATCCTTTTATTAAAGTGACATACAGTAAATGTGACTTGCACATAAAGATGGGTCACAGATAAAATGAAGAACTGTGCTTTAAGAAGCCTTAGAAGAAGGTTGGTGTCAGGTTTGAAGATCAAAGATAGATCCTCTTTGTTAAACAGGGGAATTTGGGGCACCAGGTGAAACCAAAAGCAACAACAACAAAAAAAATGGGGTGCCAATACATTGCAGTGCACACAAGCACCAATTAGTCTATCCGTGTCTCAATTATGTCTGTGGACTGCCGAATATTGACATAATTCATCTTTACCAAATCAAATCAACATTTATTTGCGTCTGAGGATGTCAAGGCAGACTGAATAGGTTATAGAGGGGAATATGACAAAGGACATTATTTTATATGAAGGTGAATTTTGGCCATGGGAGAATAGTGGTTCTCATGGGAACTCACAGAATTGACAAGCCCTAGAGCATAATATCCAGATAAAATTGGATGTATTGGATTTGCTTTACGCTCTGTGGCTTAATGCTGTGCTTGTGTAAATCCCCTCCGATATAGCCAAGTGAATACAGGGATCAGTTGGTAGAAAGCTTAACCAGCTAAAAGCTAAGCTGGCACTAAACGGAGTGCTGCATGTAGTTGATTGCCAGTTGTTTTTTTTTTATCCCGCCTTTGCACCCTGTCCTGTCAATCACCTTGTCCTTGGATTGACAAGCTGTCAGTAGAAGGCTGCCCCCTTTGCTCTGCTTTTGGGTCACATATTTGCCCTTTATATAATTGCAAAATGCACTTGAAGCTATAGGCGAAGAGGACATTCAGACAAACTGACACTTACTCTCCTTGTGTTGCATGGAAGCATCTGAGGAAAATTGTACAGCATAGAATGTAGTCCTTAAAACTAGTTCATGCTGTTATACCAGTATAAATAATTCCAATATTTGGTCATTGTTTATTTATTGCATTATTTTGAGCAATTCATAAAACAGAAAATTAAGTACAGAAAATTAAGTACATCAATAATATTATTGTTAAAGCATACTTTTTCTTCGATTCCAGAAATGATGATCCGATGTTAATGCTAAGATACGCGATACCCTGGTTGAAGAGTGTACAGTAATTGAGTAATGAAGATGGAAATGAATGCATACAGTATATGATGCTGTATTTTGTATTCTGAGTCTGAAGGATGGCTTGAGCCATGGGTTTTAAATCCGAGATGGGCAACTGAGGACTCACAGGACAACCTTGACGAGTGCCACGTTGCAGAGAAAATGATGTGCACTAGGAATTTCAAGTCCATATACACAGCCATATAAGAGATTGAGAAAAATAAAAGCAGGTCAGGCAGCATTCTCCCTAGACCTGGTGTTCAAGTTTTTACGATAATTTACGTGCAATGTGCTACACTGCAAGAGTCAAGGGTTGTTCACTTCCTTTTCTCTCCTTTCCTATGTTTGAAGTTGGCGAAAGATTACAGGCTTCTGAAAAAAAAAGCTTCTGACATTCTTTAGCCTGTGCTTAAGAAGTGTAGTGCAGCATACTGTATTCTCATTATTTAGGTGTTATTACTGATAAGAAGGTTGATATATGAGAAATTAACTGGTAATAAGGGCAATGCAAAGAGATGCGATTTGAAAGGAGTTCCTAAATACTTGGAGTGATGTAACCAGGGTGAAACATATAACCAGAAACATGAATGACTATGTGAGACAGGCAAAGAACGGCAAAACAAGTAAAAGCAACTAATCAAAGTGAAAGTGTATTAAGCTTTCACCAAATATGGATAGCTGGAAATAAGAACATGTGGAACTAGTCTACAGATTGTGCAAGCTGACAAGGACAGAAAACAATGGACAAACCAGGAACGTGGATCTTGATATGTGGCACAGCAATACAAAATATTGATAGCTACAATCAGGGTCAACAGAGCAGAAATGTACATATTCTGCCACTTCTCACATGTATTAATGTAATCTAATGGAACTAAACAAGACATTGCTGCAACTATCTAATGAATTCTTCATATTTAAAAGATTGGTGCTAAGCCTCTGTCTCTTTTGCACATAATGTTGCTTTTGAAAAATGAAACCGCACAGTATTTGCAAAAGTACATTTTATCAACATGAAAGGAATGTTACATCCTTAATTTTAAGGTTCGTTGCAATCCAGATGGCCCACCAGTAGAAATCATTTTTTAATTCTCCATCACTGGCTGACTGTGGCAATGGCCTGTCTACTTTTTATATGCCTAGGCATTAAAATTTCTGCCTGCTATAAAAGAAACGACTAAAACTCAAAGAAGAGCAGTTCATCTAATGCCAAGAAAAGTAATGTTAAATTAGGTTACAGGAAGCAATTGCTGTAGGGTCTTTTGGAGAAAATAAACACAGTTGTTGCATTCTGCCTCTTTAGGATGGCTGGTAAAGACCACGATTTTGCATAGAGTGCCAACTGTATAGAGAGACCTAAAAACATGTCCATCCAACCAAGTTGAGCTTGACCAATTCTATATTTAAAAAAAAAAAAAAGATATTAACGGGATAAATATCGGGATAACGATATTTTCTTACCACTTACAGTATTTAAGATTATGTTAAAACTGTTTAATTATTTATATTTTTGATGTATTTTACATACAATCATGTCAACTCTTTTGATTAGCTAATTGTGAAACTTTTGATTAGCTAATTGTCATAAGTTGGAGTTTACTAGATATGTGAAGTTGTTTGAGGACTTTCGTGGAGTCCGTGACTCTTGCCCTTGACACCAAAGCAAAATCCAGTGAACTGATCACAGACCTCAAAAAATGTGGAACTTCACAAGTCTGGTGCTATGTACTGTATAGAGGACAAAGGGGTGAGACCTTAAAAGCGAAAAAACACTGTGATACATGGGGCATCATTTGGGTCACATAAGGGTGTTTTACTGTGTTTTATTAATGAACTGAAATTGGGAAATTAGGAAATTAGAAGGCATTATCAGGAAGTACAGTAGGATGTCTGATGACATTATCCAGAAAAAAATGGTCATAACTACTGTATAACTTTCACCAGGACATTTCCAGAGTTTTGAAAAGTGGCTTAAAGACACACAATGAAATCAATGGAGGGGTCATCAGAACGTGCTGAGCTAAATCCCACAGAAAATGTATTGACCAAACTTAAAAAGTTTGAACATGTCTGAACAATGAGGCCCATAAACCTGGCTTTGTTGCCTGAGGTCTGTTACGATGAATTAAGCAAAGGTTTTGTCAAGTAGGTGAAGCTTGTTGAATTTCACCTCAATTGTTCGAGTAACTAAAAACCAAATACATTCAAATGGATGTAAATGTATGTCTTTGGCCCACTAAAAGTCTATGATAACTAAAAATACATTTTACAAAAAAAAAGAAAAGAAAAAAAAAGAATATATCCTAATTCAAATAAAACATGGTAATATGAAATGCGTGCAGGGTTGGTTGTTCTGTCAGATGATGTACAGTAGCTAAGCGTTAGTATAAAGACAATTTGCACACACTCTTTGACAGTAGCTGTGGCTATGCCAAGTAGGATCCTCAGTAGGGAGAATTTTTGGTTTAAATATAGGTAACATATAGGTCTTATGAGGTATACATTAAGTGAATTGGGTTGTACCACTAAGTGTGAAATTACTGTAGTATACAGCCAATAACAGATGGATTATATCAGTATATCTTAAGTAAATACATCTGTGTATGAATGTCAGTTTTTATCTCACGCTTGTGTATCTTGGCAGGCCAATTGCATTTTTATGAACTGGGTTGAATTGGTTTTGCAATATAATATTTATTTCTGAGCAGAGGTTACCCGCGTGCAGATTCTGATGCCCGCATGCTATCGTTACCCGCGAACAGAGTGTGCAGCAAACAAAAAAATGTAAACTTGTATTTAAGCATGCATGAGGAACTCTACGTTTCGGTTCATATGCAAGGCCTGTGGTTTATGTTTCCTATATTATGAGGTCTCTGATCCTTCTTCTGGCCGGGTTATAATATATGTGTGATGAAGTTATGAAGTCCTCAGGTGGGCACTATGAGATGACCTCTGAATTACAGAAAATGTCCTGAGCCACTTTTCTTTTTTTTTTTACATGAATTTGATGGAGTTGCTCTGGGATATCTAATCTTTTTTTTTCTCATTTCACCTTAGCTCCTAAGGTGTGGGCAGACGATTAATGACATCACCTCAGTATTAGAACTCCTTTCTTCGCTTCAACCTCACTCAATCCCCTGCCTTTGTCTGTTCAGAATCACATTCTCCTCATTTTTTTATAATGGCTCCTCCACACTATTGGTGTAGTTTTCTGACATTTTTCCTGTTAAAAATGTCCAATAATGTTCTATTCAGCTTGATAGAGTCTGGTCCCTGGTCTACTTCTACTATGTACTTTAACTAAATACCTCTCTCTTTAGGAGGAATAGTTTTTATAGGCATATTTACTCTGGTGTGCCCCTCTATTTCCACATAGATTTTATTTTACTATATATAGTGAAATAAAATCTATGTGGAAAGATTTTATCTATATTATTTATTTTTCTGTACAACAGCTTTAGGTATAAACTTTTAAAAGGTTTTAAATGAACATGAGTTTCCAACATTGGAGGTGTTCATTATGATGTGTACACGGAATGAATGCTAATATATTGTTGTCACTCAGATAACAGTTTGTTTTCCAAGCTGCGCCCTCTTGAAGGGGTACTGAAGCATTCAGTCTGAGAGAAACATATTAAAGGATAGATTTAAGTGGGTGCATTGATAGTCTCTATTCATCCTAGAAGCATCACAATCACCAAACCAGTGTACCACAACACGAGCAACTTTACAGTTACAGATTTGTCACTGTAGAGTTATGCATCGGTATGCATCATATTAACACTGTTTAATTAGAGGGTTAGGGTTAATATTAGTGACTGAGTCAAATCAGAGTCATACTGATACACAGTCAGTTTGCAAACATATTTTTGTTATTTACTATATACAAGTATAGGTTTTTAGAGCATTTTCACTAAGTCCCATTAATCCGCCACTTTAGAGTTAGAGGATTGTTGCTAACTTTGCAGTTACAACATTAAAAGCTGTAACACACATTAGAGTTACAGCATTGTCAAATGCACGTGAGATATAGCATTGTCATTAACTTTACAGTATCAACACTGTCACTAAATTATGATGCACTAACATTGTTAATGTCACTTTATGGTTACATTACAGTTTAGTCATTACATCACTTCAGCAATAAGAGACTTTATCATTACAGCATGGACACTAACATGCATCCTTAGATTTCATAACAAATAGCAAGTCTCTTACTCACTATTACATTCCTTTTGATTTACTGATCACTTGCACTGGTATATAAAGCAATAATAGGCAATAATAGGCAAACTTCCAGCTTATCTTTGTCCCTTTTCTGTCTAGCTCTGGTGGTTTGTCTTTCAGGTGGTTGCTTTTTAAGATACCTGAGTCATTACTGAGGTGGGGGAGAACTGCATTTTTTATAATGCAGATTGGACATTAAATAATTTGCAAAAAGATGTAAAATTGGTCACATTAATATCTGGTAAATATCTGGTGAAGGAGGCATGTAGCAGTTTTTTTCTAAAGAGATCATGTTATTTTTTTTAATCTAAGTAATTATTTCTGGAATGTTTGTGGATGATTATCATGTCGTATACTTTGTATCTTAAGTAAAGTTGTGAATTGGTTGCTTTCTTGGCCGACCACCCATGTGAGAGATTGCTTGATCTCAGCGGGATTTTCTAGTAAAATAAATGTAAAAATAAATAAAAGGTCACTTTGGAGTTACAGTATTCCCAATATGTAACTTTATTATTATACTTTTGTCAGTAAACCTATTTAGAGTTACAGCAGTGTCACAAAGATATTTTCCAGCTACAGCTTCAGACACTCACTGTATGTAATTATAATAAGTGAGTGAATTTGTTCCTCCTCATCGTCCCACTCTTTTTCCTAACACTATACCTCAGTAGATCCCTCTTGTGACGCTTAATGGTTATATTAATCTACCCTCTAATATAAACATGCTCATTGAGCTTTGGTTAGCTCTCGATTTGTGTTGGCATTCATGATGTGTGGTCTCTCTCATTGAGTAATGGCCCTGCTTGCACTGAGAAGGAAAAACTTTCCAGTGTTTTACCTAGGGTTGTATTCACTCCTTGTTTACATAAAACTAGATTCCAGCAGCTAGGAGTGATTTGCTTTATACAGTTTAGCTCTAGTGTTACTCTATGTTATCCTTAGAAATCTAGCCCTTTATCTGAAAGAGAGAGATAGAAAAAAAAACCTACATGCCTTGATGATTCATCTGGACTCCCTTCGGACAGAAGGCTGGAAGGCTAGATAGTTCCCTTTGGACTTTTTGTCCTGATGTATATACTGGCAGCTGGTAATGATGTGCTTGCAGCAGAAAAACGATCTTTGTAGAATGGATTGTGTGAAGGAGGAACAGAGAAATAAAGGAGGAAGAATGTGATAATTAAACTTCTTTCTTGCCAGATCACAACGAGGAATAGTGGAAGGAATCACACCTACAGATTCACGTGAGAGCTACAGTAAACTGAGCTACTGTGCATGAATCCCGACCTGCTTTACAGTACTGTGCGTTCTGTTACTTTGCGTCATTGCTTTGTCTTTACACATCTTCATCTATGAATTCCCTTAGCAAACCTACTGTAGTCTACCCATACAGTAGCAGGAGGGCTGTTCTGAAATCAGCTATTCGTGTGAATGATTTCATATTCACCCAGAGGTTAAATTGGTGAGAGGCCTTAAGGGAAAGCCTGCCTTTGGAGCTTTTTCGCCAAGACTAGCTTGGCTCCAGCAGTAAAAAAAAGTAAATCGAAGCATGGCATAATTGCATGGTTACAATAATAATGATAATGTAATAGAGTTTTGCTCAGCTATTGTTTTAAAATAGCAAAATGTGTTCCTGCTTTAATGAAATTTGCAACCACTAAATTTGATCATTCAAACTAAATTTATTCCTTTTTCCTAATTCAAGAATTAAACAAAGGAAAAATCAGACGAAATTTGTAACAGTGCGGGTGCCCTCTCAGAGCCAGATAAGCAGGCTTTTATGTTGCCGGTTGCCAGGCAACGCCCTCAGGCAGGTAATCAGCACCTGGTCATGCACCTTTATGCGCCCTCCTTTTTTATTCTTTCAGTGCACTGACATACTGTAGGCTACGTTCACAGTACCATACTGAAGTGACTCAATTCCAGCTTTTTACCCTAATGTGACACAGAACTGATGTGTTTCTGATTGGATCTGAATCACTTTCATATGTGGTCCTCGATTGAAGATACCTGTATATCTTAATGATCTCTGCAGTGCTAAAACAGCTTAAGAGACGTCTGGCTTTGTTCCTTACTCCGGACCTCAACAATTACAGCTGACTTCCTTCAGAGCAAATTCCCAAGCATTTTTATGCTAAAATTGCATACAATGTTTGAAATGAATGAGTGGTCATACATACCGTATATGACGCATTTTATCCCAGATGGTGCGGGCATAGACGTATCTATGTGCGCACATCTCGGCATAGACGTCCACATAAGAATCAGATAAAAGTCACTTTAAATTATGAATCATGAATACCCTTATGGCACGCAAATCCGATCTGACGGAAAAATCGGAATTGAACATTGCGGCTTGTAATGTGAACATAGCCATAATTCCGGTGCCACTCATCCGAGACGCTGTCTGATGCTTGAGCCTCTATAGTATTACATCAGAGAAAAATGTATTGAAAATATATTTCATAAAAATGTATTTAAGAGCTTAGTCTTAACATTGTGAGGGGAGAGGATTTACCGAGGGATAGTGTCACGCAGAATTGAGGAGTTCCTCTGCCCTTCAGCTCTCTCTCTCTGAGATGACTACTTAATATTAGTGTTACCAGCTTAGTGCTTTGTGGATCATTAAAGCCCTTAATCTAGGCACACATCCTCCCTAAACGAGGTGATTTCTGAGTTTGCCACATTGTAGTTTTTACTGTCAATTAAGGATTTCTAACCCTAAAATGAGCATGCTTGATTCTTTAATCTCTAATTGGCCCAATTCTGGTTAGTAAAATTAATCCCTTTGTCTTTATTTATATTTATATATATATATATATATATAGTGTGCAGAACTAAACATGACAGCATGTTATATTGTTCTTTCATCTCATAATAAATGCATGTATGTATGCACCAGAATAAATGCAGCTAATTTTTAATAAACGCAGTGTGATGTTCGCAGAGTTTCTCTGAAGTGAGACCGGACTAAGCTCCCTCCCCATGTCCCAGCAGAGCGTCTTTATCAGCTCCCTCAGTAGGGCCTGGTCATACAGCATGCCACCCCCTGATTTAATTGTGCTTTCTGGATGACTGCCCTTAACCTTCACCAGCTCAGCACCTCGGCAATTCCCAGACCCGCTCTACACTTACACACTAAACTGAGTGAGAGACAGATAATGGAAGAAATGTGAGTAGATAAAAGTGAACAGGGAGAAACACAACATCCAGAAGTGCTAAGCAAAAAAAAAACAAAAAAAAGAGTGAAGGCAGAGTTTTGACAGTGAAAAATATCACTATTGGCACCTGTTTTGAAGAAAATTGGGATTCTTGGGACAGAAATCGATTGTTGTCTAAGAGAGGTAATCCTTGACTTGTCCTGCATGCTGTGGTGTGCAAAGCAGTCACTCTGTGGCACTGGTTTGATCTGTGAGTGATGGGGTTTAAAGAACGAGCAATCCCCTGACTTCTGATTATAGAAGAATTTGTTGCTCTGGTGCTTGTCTTTGTCTGTTGTGCCGATAATGGTAATTTCTCACATTCACCTTGGAATCACAGGAGAACAGCAGTGCTTGTTAGACACTGTAAACCATTTATATTGCTATGCCGCATCTAGATGTGGACCTTGGAGAGAGAGAGAGAGAGAGAGAGAGAGAGAGAAAGAGAGAGAGAGAGAACCAAGAAACAGACAACAGGGAAAGGAGCAAAATGTTTGTTCATGTTGATCATGGACTTTCTATCTTTATGTCAAAGGTGACGTATTGTACACATTCCTACTAAGATATGTATAAATTGTTACTGTAACAAATTTTAGTTTACATCATGCATGACAAGTTTATATCTAGGCTGTATTATTTCATACAGTACTGTATTTTTTGTGTGTGTGTGTTGACTAAATGTGATTGAACACAACAAAGCCAGAGGTGATAGAACTATTAGACATGGCAACAGGCACCCCTTCCTTTACATCTCCATTCTCCTACAGTATACATCCTCATGTCCTATGCCTGTGAATTTCAGCTAGATAATCCTACGCAAATAAATATACGCTTATTTAATAACAGCCTCCTAGTTGTAGGATGGCACACTAACACTTTCTTGAGTTGTGTCATTATTTATGAACTAAAAGAACAATTTTCGTGAATCCTTCCTATGGTGGAAATAAAATGTACTAGTTGCTGTTGGCTTTTCCCCAGGGTAGGGTTCTCCAAACTGCCCTCTGGCTTTGATTTGCGAGAACCTGAAGTGCATGTTAAGGAGAGGCCGATATCGCTGAGCTCCTGCAGGGCTGATCAACACATTTTTATTCTGAGCTTGAATGAGAATAAAAAGACAGAATAGCAAAGTCATTCTACAACAGCTTTTACACCCACATATTTATCAAGTACGTGTCAGCTGGTTTTGCAAGCTGGCTAAATAAACGTGGCCTAGGTTTCTAATGCTCATCTCGTAGGATCGGACGCTTCCACAAGGTCGATGCAATATTACTTTTACAGCTCCCCTGTCCATTTATTGTCTTTATTAATTTACAGTACCATATGCCTACCAGCTCACTCCGGCCTTAGTCTGTAGAAAAATGTCGGTTCTCCTAGTGAGTGAACTGCCTAATCATAAGCTACTGATTGCAATGCATAGGAAGAATAATGAAAGGGTGTGTTTTCTTCTTTCCTAGTTGGGGTGAACAATGAAGCCAGGCTGTATTGGAGCAAATGTCTTATTATGTCTGTGTAATAAAACAATACTACGGGGGTAAAATATTGCCGTGAAGTATACATGGTTTCTTTGATTAAAAATGTAAGGCTTGATTTGAGTGTAATAATCCTGCCTGGCCTTGATAGTTTATCTTATTAACCATTTTTTCCTCTTCTCTCTTATTTAAATGCCATGCCAGCTTTACACTAGATGGCTTATGATTACAACAATGCCTGCCTTTTCTCTACATATTTAATTCATTGTTTATGGCAATAGCGAGATTTGTTGGGTTATTCTATTAACATCCAGTCTGCCAGTCTCTTGACTCTTTCTTTAATGACATTATCTTTTGCATAGAAAGGCCAGAATGGGATATAATTGTCTTAAATGAGAAGACATGCATTCATTTTGGTAAAATAAGGGTGGGGAACTGACAGGAAGCTGTATTTCCTGCTGATGATGTATCTAATTTAACAGAAGCAGATAATGGAAAGAAATGAAAGACAAAACCAAAGGAGGTCATTTGAAAGGCTTTTAAAAATGGCTAAAATTTCCAACTCGCATCTCGATTAAATAAGGCTTGTTGATGAAAGCCCATGTGCATTAGCGGGTAAGGCTATTTGCTGAGTTTACCCTTTTGGCTCTTTCCCTTTTATGTTCATGTAGAAGATGTATGTTAGATTATTCATGACACCAGATCCTATTTTCGTCTTTTAAAAAAAGAAACAAGTGATTTCTTGCATAACTTAAGTAATCTCTATATGCAGTACAACCGGCTTCTAATGTCCCCCTTATAGCAAAGAACCTAGAAAAGGTAAGAAAAGTTATTTTCATCCACTTTTATAGCTATTAAATGTAAATAAAAATTTACCGCAAAGAAGAAAGATGAAAGGAAGAAGGAAAAACAACATAACAGGTCATCTACAGCCTATAATTTCTGAATGAAAGACAATACTACCAGTTGTGGGTAGTGCATTTCCTTCCAGCGTATTACCTTAAACCACATCTGTCAATCCGACTTGAATGTCAGGGAAGCTTCGCAAGAAACCCAAACCCCTAACGATCGTTTGCTGTCAATCTATTTTCATTTTGGAAAGACATGCCAGTTTGGTCAGAATATTATGTGTTGTACTAAAGTGCTTCAGTGATGTTGCTGCCAAAGCTATAGCAGATTAATCCCTTTAACCTCAGCCACAATCAGGATTCCTGTATCGTTGTGTTGTTTAAGTGGCTTTCCTGCACCTTTGGAGAGGGTCAACAGGAGTTGCTGAACACTGCTGTATGATGGATCAATAATCAGGCGTAATCATGGACAAAATATCTGTCACGTTCCAGTTACTCAAAGAGCATCGACCCCAAGTAATGCTAATCAGTCTTTGGGACATTATAGTGCATTGTGGACATGATTGGAACAGACAGGATGTTAGTGTGCTGGCCTCTGTTTTCAGCCAGGCATGGAGTAAACATTCATTAGCATGTGTTATCATTGATCAGCAAGAGGTGGGCAGGAGCGCTGGGCATTACACAAACTGCAGCTGTGCCTCAGTCAAAGATGTCATCCAACAGACTTGGCAGATCTGGAAAACTCCTGTCAGACAACAAATGAGGCTTTTATTTTTAGTAAGATTTATTTTTGCCTTATAGTTGTCTAGCTCCGTCGGTCCAAATGTTCATTTTTGGTTCATTTCTAAAGAGTAATAGGGGCAAAGTGCAACAGTTGTTCAAGTCAAACTACAGTAAGACTGAGTATTCAGTGGGCTTCAAGCCACCAGCACCATCATTCCCGGACATAAGGCCTTCTTAAAAATGTTTGCACTACTCCAATGTTTTACTGTGGCTAAGAGTCTCATCACCACTTACTGCACTTGCAAGTCTTGATTTGAACAACTGATTCGATCATTTTTCTAACAAGTCCCGGTTTGACTTGAATGCCCCTTGTTTTCATTCATGATTAATAAAAACAAATGTTTAGTTCAGCTTGCCTGGAATAAATTCACAAATTAAATGAATTTAATTGTGATTATGTAATATTTGTGGGACAACTAAAGTCATGTTTTGGGAGGTAGGAGGAAACCTGAGAACCTGGAGGAAACCCTGCCCCCCCCCCCCTACAAACACACACAGAGACATGGGGGGAACACGTGAAACCTCCATGCAGACAGCAACCTGAGCTCTGAAAGGCTACTCGCTGTGTCACCTTGTCACACCACATTTCTTTAAATGTTAATGAAATACACCTGCCTTGACTAATGACTAGTCAGTTCGCAACGAAAAATAGGTCCACATAAATTAGAAAAAAACACACACACATTATTGTTGTTAGCAGTTTGTTCTAGACATCCTGAACTTGCTTGAAACTTTGTTTATTGAGGTGTTGTGCATATTAATCTTTGTAATTTTTTGTTGTATATTCTTTATATTAATTGATTATAAGAGTGGGTTAATCGAATATCAATAATTAGTTTAATAATAAAAAATTTTTAGTATTGATTACAAAAGTTGCATACAGTAGGAACAGTTCGACTGCAAAATGGGATATCTCCACATTGGCTGTTTGGACAACAGCATTTTCATAGGAAGCATGAAGCATTACAGCCTGTGAAAATATTTTGTGTTATTTTTCATTAATTCATAATTTTTCAAAATTTAATACATTTTTCATTTCATTTCATCAGGAGTGTTAAAAACATCATATGCCAAAATGTATTATGTTAAAATATGTTACTGAAAGAAACTTTGCAAGAAACTCAAACCCTTAACGATCATTTTCATGTTTAAATTAGCTTGTGGCAAAAATTTGCTATTCATGATCAATAATAGTGTCGGTTGAGTTTTAAGTTAAAATACAAGCTCATGCTTTGTGTTTTACATTTTGTATTTTTGAGTTGTGTGTTGAATGTGGTGCATGCAAAATAATTTAAATTAGAAGGTTTGTTAAACATCATGAGAAAGATACACAAACCTTTTACAATGCAGCATCAGTTTCACCAGTTTTATTTATTTCAGGAATATTAGTTTTAGCACAGTGCTATAATGCTTACCACTATGGCCTCGCACCTCCAGGGTCAAAGGTTCGAGTCTCACCTCAGGTCTGTGTGCGATGTTCTCCTCATGCTTGGTGGGTTTCCATGGGTTACTCCAGTTTGTTCTCGCCTCATGCCTCCATTCTCCTGGGATAGGCTCCAGGCTTCCGCGACCCTGTATAGGATAAGTGGTATAGGAGATGAAGATGAAATATTACTTTTATAAATATTGATATGCATCATGGCTTCCAAATTCAGTGTCTATGGTCAATAATTTGCCAAAAAGTGTATACGTCCGAAAATGGGTTTTATCTCATTTTGCTGTTAAACTGTTCATATAGTGTTTTAATAATAAGGCTTATGGTTTATATA
>QMIH01000762.1:44652-127227 GCA_003987875.1 Clarias batrachus
TATATATATATATATACATACATCATATGAACTAACAGTAAAGTGTACTTCGGTATAAAGCATTAGAGAATATATGAAACCTTTTCACTATAATAGAGAAGGAAATTCACCACATGTACTGCTTTAGCACAAGCCTGAAAGATACTACCTGCCGAGGCTGATGAATGAGACGCTGCAGATATGTTTAGGCCACCGCACGGGAGTCAGCTTATTCTGTTATCATTGATTTTTCACATTTCTGCCACTGTGTTTCTCTGTATTGCTGTACTTTTTACAAGCTCTGAAAAGGGCACGCATTAGAAAAAAGCTGCCATTTTAGCTGGGTAGAAGTGTTCTGTAGGTGGCAAGTAGCAAGAGCAAGTGAAAGTGGTTGGGTGGCATGTCATCTTTAGTGGGTGTACGAGTGAAAGGGTGAGTGCTGGAGGGAGGGAGTGATGGCTGTGGTGGTTGCCAGACTGACTAATCAAAGCTGTCGTGCGTGGCTGCTCTCTGACGGTCATGTGGCAAGACCTGCGTCTACTAAGCGCCGGAGTGCATTATCATGGACGAAATCACTCGCTGTATCTACCGGGTTTACCCTGCTCAGAGGATTACAGGAGCATTGCAACACAAGGAAGAGGGAAGGACGGCATTTTATCACAATTTAGTCATATAAAGAGCCCCTGTGGGCTTTAATTACAACTTTAAAAGGTGTCGTAAATATGTTTGTGCTCCTTATTCGTTTTTTTTGCCTGAAACAAAGTTCAATTTTGTGCAGTACAGTAATATTATATAAAATCTAAACAAATATTTTTATAAATATTGTCATTTTTATTTTAAAGGTGAAATGTTTTATGCAGTTGAAAACCATTTATACACACATTTTTTAGTATATAATTTTGTATATCATTATATTATATACCAGATCATACACATAAATATTAGTAGATAAAATTTGTCAATCCGGGACTTGTGGTAAAATCTCTTGTGAATGAAAGTGTAAAATTGATTGATTTACAGAAGTGTACAGTGAAGGAAACTCTTAGCCACAGTAAAACAATTGAATTGCGCTTTAAAGAATGCTGTAGGTCGATGATTGATCCCAGCCGAGGTGGCCCAGAGCCCACTGCAGCCTTTCCCATGAACATTCAGCGAGTAGAACTCCTGATGTTAGAAAATTGGCGGATAACTTGCCAACTTCTGGAAGAGACACAATCATTTGCGAACGAAAAAAAAAAAATGAAAAAAAAAAGTTCTACCTTGATGGTAAGGAAGCACAAGTGAAATGCTTGGATGAGTTCATTAGTGGAAGAGGGAATTAAGTAAAGAAATAAAGGTTTTTACTCTCATAACTGTGTTCTGTACATTATTCTGCACATTCACACTCCACTCCACCCCGTAGTATAAAACATTTACATTCGTTTGAAGCCTCTGAAAGTGCATATGCAATCAATTCATTAAATCATCCTTGATCTTCAACTTTATATCAATCAACAAGTCACATTTTATACATGAAGCAAGCACAAGGAGCATAGCGTATATGGCATAACGCAGAGCTATTCATCACCCCCGCAGATGTTACTGTATCTTTTCTAGAGTTTTAGGTTGCAGTGGAGAGACAGACACTATGACAGAATGGGATCAGAGACGAGGCCTGATGATCTAATGTCTGTTTTAATTGAGCTTGCATTGCAGCCAACAGCTGGGTGGGTCTTGCTGGAATGGACTTTGATTGAGAAGCCGCAGTAATGGAACACCGAGTGAAGAATGAGAAGTTCCTGCCATGCAGTCAACAGAATGTAATGCTAGTAATCAGAGCGAAATGGAAAACGGACAGCCATCAGACTCAAGTCTAACCCCTAAAAGAAAAGGCAGGGTTTGAGTGTCGCTCTCTCACAGTTGGCAGTGCATACAGCGTGTGTTGCTTTTGCTAAATGCAATACTCCAGTAAATGCTAAATGCAATACTCCAATACTCCTGGCTTCATCTTAATTGCTATCTATCGCCTTTGTAGTACCTCATCAATTACCACACATATATATATATATATATATATATATATACACATTTTCCTGTACGTACTTAAAGGAAAAGAACTCCATCAAGTTAAGATTTACTTACTGTATAATGAGCATGTTAAGTTCAGGACTGGAATTCAAAGCATTTACTAAACCAAACATTCATTCATTCATCTTCTATACATGAGGCAGTGTACACCCTAGACAGGTTGCCAAGCACCCAAGTGCCAAGCCGTCGCACACACACTTACACATTCAGGAACCTGATCTGCATGTCTTTAGACGGTTGGAGGAAACTGGAGTACCCAGAGAAAACCCACCAAGCACACAGAGAACACTTTGCACAGACCTGAAGCAGGAATCGAACCTTCAGCCCTGGAGGTGCGAGGCCACAGTGTCTTTAAATAAAACATGCATACATAATATATGATACATTATGAAACTAAGTACCTTATGTTAACCTTTGTATTGATAACTAGGAAGGTAACCATGTGCTGCTCCACAAAACTATAGTGTTTAAAAACACATGGTAAAAAAGTGCTTTTGAATTTTATTATGTAGACACATTTTACACAGTTTATAATTGAACAACTGTTCTTGGATTGGTATTATAAGTTCATTTATAGTTTTATAGTTTTTAATGTTTTAGTACAGAGCAAGGTGACATTCTTGTACATAGTAATTACACATACACCCATACAGAACAGGTCGATCACTTAGAGCAGGGGTCCTGAAATAAAATTAAAGTACCTTGGGTCAATAAAATGTTTTTCAAGCCTAAGCTTCAGATCTCGATATATATATGTAGATATTGTAAGTCTTTAAAAAATAAGCAATTTTTTTTTTATAAATAATATATTTATTGTCTAATTGTATAATTAAATAATATTTATTGCCAATTTTAAGTAACTACAGTAAACGTGGACAAATTTAACTTTGATGGCCATGGACATTTCCTTGTATTTGTGTGGAATTCGGATATTTTACACATCCTCACCTCGGACCGCTACAATCCGTTTCCCATTTCACATTACAGCTTTTTTATTAGCGCCACAGTTTTGGAACATATGAGACAAACTGTTTTTAAACTTCCCACATGAAGAATAAACATTGATCTGTTCATTCATCTTTGAAGGTTCAGTTTTCATAGTTTACGTTCCTTTCTTTGGTGTAAGCCATGCTGTCGATTCTGTTCCTTCCGCGCGCTGTTGAGTGACGTCAGTATAGCCGCGGCCGCCTCAAGGGAAAAAGAGCTAGATTACTGGTGTATTAATTATTTTCATTTATTAGAAAAGCATCAGGGTCCGGACAGAACGGTCACTCGATCTGGATCCGGACCGCTCCACCATTTAGTGATGCCTTACTTAGAGTATCTATGCCAGTAATTCAGTAATATGAGTCATGTACTTTATGTGACATGAATTCCCTTTCTAACAGTAAAATGATATCAAGTTCCTGCTTTGTAAAAAAAAAAAGATTTTCATATCGTTTGTATGATTTCGATGAAACATTCTGACCGTGGAGCGGCCGACATCCGTTGTTGTCCTCATTGCTGCTGTGAGCTTCAGGTGAGAGCATTTTTCACACAGCTTGCTAATGAGCTCCCTGTGTTTCGTGGCCTCCAGTCTCAGCACTTCCAGTCAACAACATGCTGGGAGAGAAATCACAATCGCTGGGATAAACAGCCTTTTAATAACACTGCATTGCACTGGTCCTTATTTCACACAATGTGATTTACTGGCCAATCTGATTTCCAGCAGCCTGATGCTACTGAACATAATGCATGTGTGATGGACCGGATGTCCTGCATCAGGTGGAATAATATTTTATTGATGCTTCAGTGCGCAGTTATATCACTTTAGGTCCTGATGTGACTATAAAACCTGGGAAAAGCTGCACTTTTAAAACAGAAATTTGATATGGAGGACGAGTGAAAGGGGTCTTATACCTAATATTTGTATTATCAGTTTAAACCCCAGGACTGAGATATCCCATATGCTGTGCTGGGAGATTTTTTCTTTTTTTTTTTACAGAAATCTTTGTATTTGCTGGTTGTCCTATGTTCAATTTCACATCATTATAATGGCATGTGGGTGTTTGGGTGTGTGTAAATGTGTCTGTATCTGGGGGCTTGGATGGTGGGTGTCAGTTAAATGTAGGAAATCAACAGCACTGCCATGGCTCACGATGCTTAGATTGCTTTTCAGTGCCAGAAGCTTCTTAATTGGATAATTTTGTCAGTAAAGGAAAAGGCCATGTCTAATCTGGAGACTGTTTTCTTAGTGCAGAGAGGCTGCTCTTTTGTGCATTTCTGTGCAGTCGATACCATCATTGTTTAGCTTGCACACACACACACACACACACACACACGCACACACACACACATGTGCAGGCATTGCTTGCAGAACTCAGTGACTTGCCTACCTGACTTACAGTGTGAGTGTTTGAAAGAGATGCTTTTAGTATTTTGAAAATAACATGTTTGTTCAAATATTTATGTATGTATTTATTTATTTATAGTTTTGGGTTATCAGGTTTCCCTTTGATGCCATACAAGTCATGGTGAATGACTTGCAACTATTAAAGAAAAAAATGCTACATGCTGTATTAGTATGAATGCATGAATTTATATTTGATTTGAATCAGGTAGCACGGTTGCGTAGTGGTTAGCACTGTCCCCTCGCACCTCCAGGGTCGACGGTTCGATCGTGGTTCGTGCGTGTGGAGTTTGTATTTTCTCACCGTGCTTGGTGGTCCGATTTTCTCCCACAGTGCAAAGACAGGCAGATTAGGTTAATTGTTGAACCCAAATTGCCCGTAGTGTTTGCGTGTATGTGTGTGTATCCAGGGTGTACCCTGCCACGTGCCCAATATCTCCTGGGATAGGCTCCAGGCAGGATAAGCGGTGTAGAGGATGAATGAAAATGAATAAATTTGAATCACTGTCAGCACTACTGTCAGAGCTGCGGTTATAGAAAAATTAATTAAACTTTTTGACCAATCATATTTGGAAAAAAAAAAAAAACTGTCAGAAGTTCTGTAATATAAATAAATCTACAGTATTTCTATATCTTCATACTGCCCAAAACACCATACCGTATTATATAAACTGCATATGGTGAATTATTTATATCGTTCCCCGATGTATCTTATTTTTATTAATAGAAATAAGCATGAGAGAAATTTTGACTTCGACAATCTTTATTTTTCTAAAGTCAATAGTTTAAAGGCATGTCTGTTTTAAATTAGATCTACGATGTGGGTGTATTCACCAGCAAATAATAAGCGAAAAGACAAGACAAGACTAACCAAAAATGTTGAGGAAAAATAAGAAGCATGATTCTTGCAGTCCAGAGCCCTTGACAGATATACGTGCTCTACACATCTGTGTGTGCTGTAGTCATTTTCATTGCTGAGACAGAACAGAGGCCATGCGATGGCGAGGGATTAGATGTGAAATATAGACAAACACCATGTTCTGGGCAGCAGAGCCACACCGCCAGTGTGAATGTGCACAGATTGACGTGACACTGAAGCTCGGCCCGCTCACACACACACACACACACACACACACACACACACACACACACACACACACACACACACACACACACACACACACACACAGAGTACAGTACCACTTCAGCTCTAATCCACTAGACATCCCTTAGCCCTGTGATTATTAATGACTGGCCCATTATGAAGATTGTTTTATTACCATTTTAAATCTAATTTAAAGTATGGATTATTATTTATGACTCTGCCTGTAGTAGGATAAACAGCAATTCCTCATTGCTAATGAAACACTCAGTTTATCGATCTGGATTTCAATTGTGCGTTCAGCCATTGTGCCTCAGTCTGTTCTCATCCTAAAGCTGTTTTCTGCCCTTCACATTTCCAAGATGAATTCACTCACCGCTGATGTTAAACTTCACAGAATTGCAATAGCGTAATGCCGCCCATTTGCTGAGATGGAGCTCACATTGCAGACTAGAACCACTCAGCTTGCTGTTTTTCTTTGGAGTGTGTTGCCTGGGACGCTTCTCCAGCCTTGATCGCTGCCAGAACTGGAAGATTAGAAGCTTCATGTATTTATTCAGGTGTGGAGCAAATAGACAGATGCATACAGTAGATACGAGCAATGCTATATGCTATATGATCAAATTTCCCATCAATGTCAGAGCAAGGAGGTCTTCTTCATCAATTACAAAATAGTATACTGAACAATATCAGTGCAGTGATATACTCTTATAACAAAGTAACTTTGAAGGTCTTCAGATGTCGGACACATTTTTACCCTTGACACGGGAAAGCAAATGTACTCTACCTGTAGACCTCATGTCGATCCCAATGTTCTGTAGCATCCATTATCTACTCTATACTGTTTACCTCATGTACTGTATGGTCATGGGATGCCAACAGAGCACAAGAACACACACACACCCTAAGGGCAATTTGAAAACACTGATCGATCTACTGTCTACCACACACTTGAATGCTCCAGATCAGCAAACTGTTTTTAGAAAAGGTCTGCACACCCACTGCTGATCATTTCATTAAGGGCTGATGATTAGCAGCACCTGGCTACAACTTACCCTCTTAAATCCTGTGGTATCAGTAAGGGGGTACTTGCTTGAATATATATTTTTAGGGCCCAAGCACTATGACGTCAGCCTTATGTCGTCATAGTGTGTGAAGGTCCCTATTGTTTTTTTTTAAGGATTCCCCCCCCCACCTTTTTTCTGCTTTTTTGGGGTCTTAACATGCTCAAAAACTCATGAAATTTGGCAGACAGGTTGGAATCTGCTGCAAATAGGATTCCTGAGTGTCTGGGCCCCCGGGTGCTGCTCGGGGCCCTCACACTAGATTTTGCTGCATAGCTCATACACACTTGCACGTATGCACACGAAACACGGTACACTCATTGAGCTGAACAGCTTTCACATTGCATGTCTTGGGCTCAACTCAACAGGAAGTCAGTTATTTTGTGTCGTTTGCCAAAACGCACCTGAAGGAATTTAATACACTCCTCCTAGGAGATTTACAGTATGCGATCGCCATCAAACCAGTCCTCTGTGATCTAAAGGATCTGAGGATGCAAAATTGTAGAGGGATTTTTGTTATCTCAAATAAGTCGGCCATGATAATGCCTCAAACTTATACTGAGCACTGTGGAAAAAAGCTAAAATTGTATTTGCCTACTACATCAGATCAGATGCTACTGTACGATCAGATGATTTTTCAATGCTTTTTTTTTACACGAAAAGAACATAGTAATAAAAAAGAGGGGTATTAACTTTGGAACATGACTGTAAACCGCATGTCTTTGGACTGTGGGATGAAACTGGAGTACCCGGAGGAAACCCAGTAAGCATGGAGACCCTGGAGATGCAAGGTGACATAGGTAACCACTAAGCCACCATGGTGCCTAATTTAAAAAAAATTTAATAACCACATGTATCAAGTAATTTGATAAAAGTGAGTAGTTTTTGGATATGTTGAATGCAATTGTCTGTTAAAGCACCCAAGGAAAAACGGCAAGAAGGGTCACAAGAGAAACAAATGTTGTTCCTGAGTGCTCATTTCCATACCACAGACTTGTGCAATATCAGCATGGCAAAGGGCAGTGTTATAATCATGATCAACAAATGATCTTGTATGCATACCTAAAAGAATGCAGAAGATGAAGCCAGTGCCTCATAATATACTGTAGTTCTTTGGAAAGGATACAATTCAAGAGCTTAGAAAGCAATCTCTGCTACATTGTTTATAGAATATCACTGCTTCGCAAGGTCCAGCTCATTTGCAGCAGTAAGACAGCTCACCACTGTGCAGTGTATTTGAGAGACTTGCTTCAGAGTGCAATTCATAATTATTACACTAATATGTAGCAAGGGCATTTCAGAATGCCGTTCTCTAGGTATAATTCATCACTCCACTATGGGCGAGAAGACATGCTCATTCATTTAAATGGCACCCAAATGCCATGTCTGTGGAAGAGCCAGAGAACAAATGGATGCATGCCGTGAAGTTATGACACAGGAAGCTTGTTTTTCTTCACTTTCATAGTTTGAACAGAAGGGAGAATGGAAAGAGCAGTGATTCTCTGGTGGTTTCATATAATTCATAATGAAAGAGCTCACGCCGGAGTTTGGGTCTTAACTAAACTTAGATCTACTTAATGTGTAATGGCGAATCTAAGGAACTTTGTTTCCTTGGAAACTGGATAAAAGGATGAAATTTGCGAATCAGAATGAGGGAGAAAAAAAGAAAGAGATACTGTGAAGCAGCAGATCCAGGCTGCTGTACTGTCACACCACTCGTCTTCTCACTGAAGACCATTAGCTGCTCATCTGTTATATGCATTTTTGTACGACTAGATCCATTCCTGGTGTGCTTGTGTTTGCATAAATCTGAATACACATGGGATGTTTAACTGCACTTTAGAGCATATGTAATATGGTGTTGTTCATATGTTACGCCATGGGGGTGATGTTATAATATTGAAGACTCTGTGTGTCCTACAGTACAGCACTTCTTGTGAATTGTCAGTTGGGTGAATTGTTACCAGTGTACAGTAGGTTTAGAGGCCTAACTGTAGGTTGTGTATGCAATTTAACCATATAGTACAATAATTGAAGGTCATGTGTATACTAAAGGAAGATCCTTGCTTTGCTGATTTAGAGATTTTGCTTTCAGTTTTTTATATGCTGACATATTTAGAGTTTATTTACAGTAGTGCAATAAGGTGATCCTTCTATTCCTTGCAAGGATGTATGTGAATAATTAAAGATATACAAAATCTCATTTTACATTTGCACTCTTTGAAATCAAGTGACCTCTATTGTTGCTTTGGCATCTGCAAATCTCATAGAATGGCAGGCAGTCAGGCTGGCAGTGAGCGGAGCCGCACAATTTTTTTATCTCTTTGCTCAAAACGTATGGACTATTTGATAACCTTGGACCTGGATAATCATTCTGTACTGATGTTCTCCTGCCTATTTGCAAGATAAGCAAAAAGTAAAAAAAAATTACCAAGTTTTAAGTTTAAATGTTTGTCTTAAATGCTCTTGATCATTCATGCCTTGTTTTCTTTGACTAGCGGATGATAAACAGAAAAAATTCTTTATAAAATTTGGACTTTTCATTAGACAACATGTGCTGATTCTATTCACTTTTAGTGTTTCCTTAAAAAACTCATTCATCTTCATTACACTTAGGACTATACAGTACTGTATATCAGAGGCGATGTTCCCAGCCTCAGTGACTCAGATTTGCTTTTTTATCTTAATGTGACACAAATCTGATTTTTTTTTTGCAAGCTGTTTTTCATATGTTTTTCAGATTGAATCCGAGTATCACACATTCATGCAACTTGAATGACAGGCAGGTCAGAATTCATGTGACATTTTTTTGCCTCTGTGCATTTGTGGGGCGCTCGCTGATGCCAGTCAGCACCGGCAACATGGGGATTTCATAGCAACGCTAGCAATAACTACTACAACAGCTAAAGCGAGGCATCTGGCTTTTTTCCCTCTTCGGGACCTCAACAAATACAGCCAACTGACTGCTTGTCATCTCGCAGAGCAAAATCCCAAGCATATTTTTCTCTTCTTCTAAAATTGCATCCATTGTTTGAAATGAATGAGTGGTAACGCATTAAATATTTATAACATCCTTCAAATTAGAGTCAGATAAAAGTCACTTGTAGGTTTGGATGTGAACCCGTCATACCATGCAAATCTGATATGATGTGTGAATCTACGGTCTGACCTAAAATGAAATCAGTCCTACTCTGGATGTTTTCTACAATTATGTGTATGTTTTATAATGTTTCTCACTACAACAGTCCAAAAATTTTGAATTATTACAACAATTAATCCAATGTGGTTGGCAAGAAGAAGAAAAAAAACTTGTATTATTGTCTTTTTTTCTTTGCTAGCCGATTTGACCATGTATGACATACAGTGTATATCGACTCATTCATTGTCTGTATCGCTTAATCCTGTATATAGGGTCGTGGGGGGCCTGGAGCCCATCCCAGGAGACTTAGAGCACGAGGCGGGATATACCCTGGAGAGGGTGTCAAACCATCACTACAGGCAATTTGGGAACGCCAGTTAGCCTAATCTGCACCTGGTAAGAAACCGGAGTACTCAGAGGAAACCCACCAAACACAGTGAAAACATGCAAACTCACGTGCACACAGAGACGGGAATTGAACCTTGCCGGGAATCAAACCCGGACCCTGGAGGTTCGAGGTTACAGTGCTAAGCACTAAGTCACCCTGCCGCCTGTTCCAAAGACAGTTTAGCTAATAACTACATGCAGTACAATACAATATGATAAACTAACAAATAAATAAATAAATAAATAAATAAATATATATCTTGTACTGTAGCTGTAACTGTAAATAGTGGAAGTGTGGAGCCAGCTAGGGTTGCTATCAGCGGTTAGGTTCTGGGTTATTCAAGAATAATTTAGCAAGTCTCTTTGCAGAAGACATTCCGTCTCAAAAATAGACCTGCCAGTCATATGTTCGTGCATATCTTATAATTTAATAAATTCACTCTGCTGTTGCTTTCCTTTTTTCCCAGAAATCTGTCTGTATTCATAGTAAGCTCACTCAATACTTCTCAAATACCTCTGTGCCATTATACTGAGTTGGAAGATAAACAGCATCATTGGCCTCTTGTGTCTTGCTGTCACTGGCTGGGTAATAAGGACCTGGAAAGTCCAACCATTCCTCTAATTGGTGTGGAGCACCTACTTCATCTATTTCTATAGCAATACTTCATGGTTGGTGCATTACTCTCTACACGAATACTGCACATGGCCTTTTGGGGGAAAAAAAACTTTAATTTTTGTGGGTTTTTTTCCAGTTTGACTTGTTTTGAGAAAGGTACTGTAAGAACGAGTGCAGCAGTAATACATGCCCTCTGCATTTTTACAGACTGTATTATAGACACTACTATAATGTCAGCAAACTCAGCTGGAGAAGAGGAAGGAGGAAAGGAGAGAGAATATACACCACATACTGTACATAATAGAGGAGTCTCATGGTGTACTCACCTGTTTCACATACAGTATATCGCAAAAAAGATCCTGTAGAAATATTAGGCCCATTTAAAATGATGAACAATCTAAGAGACAATGTATAAATATAAGCTCATATACATATATGCCTAATGTATAGACATATATGTACAGTATGGCTAATAAATAAATGATCTAATAGTCATTCGTCTGTGCTGCTTTATCAAATGTACATGGTCATGGGTGGCCTGGAGACAAGGCGGAGTACACCCTGGATGGGGTGACAATTCATCGCAGGGCACACATATACAAACATCTTCACATGATCATTCACACACTACAGTACAGACCAAAAGTTTGCACACACCTTCTCATTCAAAGAGTTTTCTTTATTATGTTCTTTAGCCCAAGCAAGTCTCTTCTGCTTGTTGCCTGTCCTTAGCAGTGGTTTCCTAGCAGATATTCTACCATGAAGGTCTGATTCACACAGTCTCCTCTTAACAGTTGTTTTAGAGATGTGTCTGCTGCTAGAACTCTGTGTGGCATTGACCTGCTCTCTGATCTGAGCTGCTGTTAACCTGCGATTTCTGAGGCTGGTGACTCGGATGAACTTATCCTCTGCAGCAGAGGTGACTCTTGGTCTTCCTTTCCTGGGGCGGTCCGCATGTCAGCCAGTTTCTTTGTAGCGCTTGATGGTTTTTGTGACTGCACTTGGGGACACTTTCAAAGTTTTCCCAATTTTTCGGACTGACTGACCTTCATTTGACCTTCAAGTAATGATGGCCACTCGTTTTTCTTTACTTAGCTGCTTTTTTCTTGCCATAATACAAATTCAAACTCTTTGAATGAGAAGGTGTGTCCAAACGTTTGATCTGTACTGTATATGTCTATGGGAGGAAACTGGATCACGCAGAGGAAACTCACTAAGCACGGGGAGAACATGCAAACTCATGCACACAGACCCGCGGCAGGAATCAAACCCAGACCCTGGAGGAGCAAGGTGACAGTGCTAACTACGAAGCCACCAATAAGCCGCCTTATCTAACAGTATAACCAAATATTTAAACCATTATAACTATATTACTTTTAAATTTCCTAAAATCAGCATCCAAAACAAATAGTAGTTTTATAGCTTATAGCTTCCATAGTCTCAGACTAAGGAAGCGAACAGAATGAAAATCTTTCAAATTCTTCCCAGTACAGTATATCACAGCTAGACATAGTTCAGGCTATTTTTAAGTAGACAGTAAATCTTGATATGTGGTGTTGAATTCAGATGGCTATTAAAATATTCAGAAAGAAAAAAATCTCCTATTTTTGCTAAGGCTTAAGAAAAAAAAATGCAGTCAGTTAAATAGATTTTTTCTAGTTCAAGTATATGTTTCTTTGCCACATTAAGTGATGAGAAGTAAATGAAGTCTGTACCACTATACTCAACCTTAGGACGTATGCTATCTCACTCTCACTCATGGTCTATCCTGTTTTATCCTGTATGCCCGGTCGCAGGGGGCGTTGAGCCTATCCCAGGACACTTAGGGCATGAGGCGAGGTACACCCTCGACAAGGTGCCAGTCCATCTCAGGGGACACACTCACACACTCATTCACACACTAAAGACAATTTGGCAACGCCAATTAGCCTAACCTGCATGTCTTTGGACTGTGGGAGGAAACCTGGAGTACCTGGAGGAAACCCACCATGCACGGGCAGAACATGAAAACTCACACACAGAGACGAGAATCGAACCAGTGGAGCACTAATTAGGATTTAAAAGAATGTCTGAATTTTTTAAAGAGGAATTAAAAGGAGAGGAATTGTTGCTTGTTGTGTGTATCGTACTTCGATACACTTACTGGCTGATGTTTGAACCGGGATAGACAACCACACACGCATACATGATGTCTGAAGGTCTCTGTTTATTATCAGCAAAGAGAGCATATTTAAGCTTTTGGCCAGGTGCCCTGTGTCACATACATCTCGTGCATCAAAAGAACCAGTCATTAACATGTAGGTCACAGAGAGCCGCAGAGGCATACAATCCATAAGAAACACATTTGCATTTTCAGTTTAAACAAAAGGGCTCGAGCAGACACGAGCAGTTTGGATGTACAGGTCCTTCTCAAAAAATTTGCATATTCTGATAAAGTTCATTATTTTCTGTAATGTACTGATAAACATTAGACTTTCATATATTTTAGATTCATTACACACATCAGAATGGTAAATGGTTTACCGACCATGGTATTACTGTGCTCAATTGGCCTGCCAACTCTCCTGACCTGAATCCCATAGAGAATCTGTTGGATATTGTGAAGAGAAAGTTGAGAGACGCAACACCCAACTTTCTGGATGATCTTAAGGCCACTATCGAAGCATCCTAGGCCTCAATAACACCTCAGCAGTGCCACAGGCTGATTGCCTCCATGCCACGCCGCATTGAAGCAGTCGTTTCCGCAAAAGGATTCCCGACCAAGTATTGAGTGCATAACTGAACATAATTATTTGAAGGTTGACTTTTTTGTGTTAAAAACACTTTTCTTTTATTGGTCGGATGAAATATGCTAATTTTTTTAGATAGGAATTTTGGGTTTTCATGAGCTGTATGCCAAAATCATCAATATTAAAACAATAAAGGCTTGAACTACTTCAGTTGTGTGTAATGAATCTAAACTATATGAAAGTCTAATGTTTATCAGTACATTACAGAAAATAATGAACTTTATCAGAATATGCTAATTTTTTTAGAAGGACCTGTATATTCGGGATACGAATACTGTATATCAAGTGTTCCCACATAAGAATTCATGAATTGCAGTGAAGGGGTTGTTTTATGGCCATTGAGGCATGGGAACCTTCTCATCATATTATAAAACCTTACACTATCATTTAATGTAAACATGGTGCCATTTTTTTCCTTTAACATACACAGATGAAACATTACATTTAAAAAAAAAATTACTATTAAAACCAACTAGGTCTTTGGTTTCCCATGTGCCCTTGTGGGTGTGTGCTGTGATGTCTGGTACCAGAATGTGGCAGCGGATCCTTTGGGTGCTGTGGGTTGTGGGGTGGGGCATCCGTAGATTTGGGATGCACCGGTCTTGCTTGTTTGCAACGAATTTGATGAGATTGGGATGTGGGGAGTTTGGTGATGGAGCCAGCAGAATTGGGCCCCTTGCCTGCTGGTCCCCATGTTTGGCAGACTGTGGTGCACTGGGTGTTCTCTTGCATTTTTGTAGTGGCCAGGAATGACTTTGTTCTGCCTTGGCATCAGAACGGATGGATTGGCTTTTTGACACTGTGGACATACAGTTGGTTCCCACTATTCTGTCACCAGTTTACTTTAATTATCAATGGTAATGTGTTAATATACTGTATAGTAATGTGGTGTTAATGTTATGACACATCAGTATAAAACATACAATGACTAATTGAAAATATATAAAACAGCACTCATCTTTAAAACATGACCAACACTTTTTTTTCTTCCCTATTTGACCTTAACATTTACAGATTAATGTCGTAGTTTTTATGCATGAGGAACAAAAATGCATGTGGCAAAGAAGTAAGAAGGACCAAATGACTAAGTAAAATAATAACCCAGTAGTTGGTAATGCTATAACAAAATTAAGGCAGTAAATTTACCCAGCAGGATTAAACTAGCATGGGATTGAAGAAATAATTCATTTTTAGTATCAATTAATGCAACAGGTATAAAACAGAAAAATGAAAAATATTTTACAAGGAAACTTTAAATTTAAAATTCAGTTACACATGAGCACGGATAATCAGATTAGTTTTAAAAGTGATATCGTTACAGAGCAGTTTAATGAGTGTGTTTTTTTTTTTTTTCTTCATCATGCTTCGGCGACCTGAAATGAACTTTTGAAAAGTCGAAAATGTCCGGGGTTTTTCACAACAGTGCTTCTTGGCAAACAATGAGTAATAGGCGTAATAAAATAGAAATAAAATGGTGGCCTGCCTCTACATTTGCAATTACTTTATGCTTTTTACAAGTGGGACTGGATACAACTGAGTAGTTTAAGGAGTTTAATCAGGGACCTAGCAGTGGCATCTTGTAGGTGCTGGGATTTGATTTCATACACTCCTGATACTAGCCCAAAGGCTTTGAGTAAGCTCTTCAGTTTGTCTTCTGTTCTTCTATTTAGGAGAGCTCCAAGCAAAGCATGTAGTAAAAACGCCCTTCATGCTCTCATGTCCGCCATCATCTACATCTACAGCAACATCTAGGCATTTGGCAGATGCCCTTATCCAGAGCGACTTACATTTTTTATGTCATTATACATCTGAGCAGTTGAGGGTTAAGGGCCTTGCTCAAGGGCCCAACAGTGGCAACATGGTGATTTTGGGGTTTAAACCTTAAAACCTTCATAATTGTGAATAAAGCACTCGCCCTTTGTACCAGACTTAAGTTAGACTGCCATCAGTTAGCAGATACCGTAGTTAAATTACCAATTCATCACAGGGCACACGCACACTCATTCACATACTACAGGCAGTTTGGGAACACCAATTAACCTAATCTACATGCCTTTGGAGAAAACCCAGCAAGCACAGAGAAAACATGCAAACTCCATGCTCACATACCCGAGGTGGGAGTCAAACCCAGAACCTGGAGGTGCAGGGAGACAGTACTAACCATTAAGCCACTGTGCTGCATTCATTCTGCTTATTATGTATAAAATATAGCAAAATCCTGCCACATCACCCGTTACTTATTGTAATTCATGCTGGCTTTAATGCTTTAATGCTTTAACCCTATTCAGACAGGATTATTTTCACTAGGTGATATGTTACATGGTTCCTTTGAGTTAAATGAAATTAAAATGCCTTATGCTATTGACATATAGCAATTTTCCATTTTATTGTTTTTCCAATGAACTATACATTGTATGCATTTCTGGTTTAAATTTACGGAAAGACATTATTTCAAATATATTTACTTATCTGGCTGGATCAAAAAGTGTTTTCACATTTTCATTTTTTCTCTGGATTGGGACCACTTGCGTAGTGTTTTGAGACTGGGTGCCATCCAGAGATCCAACCGCTGGTCCTCAGGAAACAGTTGTCCAGGGTTTACAACCAAACTTCAGCACTTGGCCATAGAAACTATTCGTGCTTGGGACCACATGCAATGTACTGTAATAATGTGGCTGGTTTTACTTGTCATGTTCCTTACTGGAACACTGTAATTAGCTTACCTTTCTAGGGTGAGCAGTCCTGCTGAACATCATAATAAAAATGCATGAGGCTTTCTGGTCTAAATAATTTAAAACATATAAACATTTTAAGAATGATTATATGAATTTTCCATTTAAAAAAATCTGTTCCTAGTGTGCCGGTAATCCTGACTGTTGACATGCCTCAAAACCACAAAGTATTTTTCTTTGCTGCATGAATTTTTGGACAAGAGAATAAATAGTAGTAATAATCATAATCTTAACAACAACAATTATTATTATTATTATTATTATTATTATTATTATTATTAAACCAGAGGTAACACGCAGACCTGCTGATGCTAGATGCTGATTAAGCAGTTGACTGTGATGCAACTCCCTTTTTTATATCTAGGAAATGATATGGCATATGTGAATATAAAGTAGCTTTATAACTGTAGCTGTCATCATAATAGTCTTTTAATCAATCATGCTCTTTTGCTTTCTCAATTTGGGACGTGTTTAACATGGATATGATGTACATGCTTGGCAACTTCATAAGGAGAATCACAAACTTTTTTTTCTTTCTTTTTTTTTTTTAATTGAAGGGAAGGGCACCCTGTCTATTCAGATAAAAATTATCAGACCATGTGGTGTTGGTCAGGAACATAATTTAATTTGGTTTGTAAACTTTATGGGAGAAGGGACAATAACTGTAATATTGCTTATCCGGATGGAAACATAATCACAGAGTAGCACCTGGAAATGTTGCAATTCCCCCAAGTCCCAGTGTAAATCTAATTCCACCTGAATAAAACCTTTATCTACCTAAAGATGCAAGAGCTATTTATTTATAATAAGTAATAAGCACTTTCTATGGACTTTTGCTGCCTTTATTTGAATAAAAAAACATATATTCAACACAAGAAATGTGTGTTTTAAACACAAGGAGTGTTGAATTAATTCTTACAGTGTTTATTAGCTGTGTGGTTTAAACTGACTGTCTGTCAGGGTGAATTAAGCACAGTTTTCCTGTGGATATGCGTGGGAAATTGTCTAAACTTAGACTATCTGCGATGCTCTCTATGAGGTCCCTTTATTTGAGATGTTACAGTATAACTATGTGGAAAGATGTTCCTACAAAATTGCTTAAAGGCAGCAGAGCTTGATTTATTGCAGACAAACAATGTAAGTGTAAACGAGGGTATATATTTGTTGCATCATATACTTGAGTAATAATTTAAAGAATGTCCTTTTAATATAATATTTATATAATAATATCTCCGGTGTGTCATGATACCAAATAAAAAACATGATGAAAGCCAAACTGATCAAATGCATTGTCAGGCATAACCTCGACACAACTAAGACAAGACAGTACATGTGAATCAAGGACACGTTTAAAAGCCCTATTTAAGACAAACCTATAACAATAGACACTAAAGAGTGAGGTATTAGAAAGTATCACTGAGAATCCTGGTTGTTTAAAAGAATAGTGTCACTGTGAACAGGTGCACTCCATTAGGAATTGGAGCAGGGATAAGTACATAAGTACATGAGTGTTGGGGTTTCCCCCCTTCAGCACTCAGCTGTCAACTAGGGGGCAATGGAGCTAGGCAAGGGGATGTCTGGGGTAAAGATGCTCCCTGAACGGGGTAAGCAAGGGACAATGGTGACAGCTGCATTCCATCTAGCATCTAGCTAGGACAGCACACTGTGCAATGGCTGCTGGAGCTACAGGAGCAAGGGGGTGCTGCATGCCGGTCAGCTCGCCTAGCTGCAGATGCAAGTCGACAGGGAGACCTGCTATACCCTGTTATGCTTGAATGATGTCCTGTTAGCCATTTTAGCCCAGAGCTACTCCCTGTTAGCCTTGTTAGCCCTGAGCTAAAGCCTGGTTTCACCGGAGTCCTGATATGGACTCCATTACATATGGCCCTGCGCTACCTGTTTGACCTAAGCCTTGATCCGCACCATCTCAGCCTAACCCAGCAGTGCCCTCCGGCACCGGGGATGTACTGCTGTCTTCACCAGCTGAGTTTGAAAACTTCATTTCACCACCTCCAGTTTCGAGGACGTTGTGCCTGCCAGTGTACCCCGGTTTTGCTGGATTTTTGCTTGCCCCAGACTCTAGCCTTACTGACACTGTGCTGGTGCTAAGCCTGGCCTTGAGGATGTTGAGCTAGTGAGGATCTCTATGTCAGTGCCCAGTTCACATGTCTAATTCCAGTCACATGCTCAAGCCCAATCTCAGCTCCATCTCAGCCACTTGTTAATGCCCAGTTCTGGCTCAACCCATGCAAAGTCCCCACCCAGCCCCCTGCATCACAGCCTCAGCAGTGGAGGACGTGACCAGAGATTTTTTGAGGGATGTCTAGGACCATGTACACCTTTGGAGTAGCGGTTGTTAGAGGGAGTCCCTTTGTGGCCGCTTTGTGTTTTAGGAATTTTATTCTGACTCTGGCACTTTGTATAACTTAGTATTTTATTTTTGTAGTTTTTTTTTTTATTCGTTGTGTTATTTACAGTAAGTTTCTAGTTTGGAGTATTGTCCTGTCCTGCATCTGGTTTAGTTATCGATTTTGTTCCTGTGTCTCTGTTTTATGTTGTTCATCGTACAGTTTCTGCTTCTGTTTTTATTTACCGAAGGTTCTTATTTTTAGGAAAATCTTATGCTATACCATGCCCACTTTCAATTTATAACAATGACTACGTCAGATAATGAGATTGTAGGAGAATCACGGAATGATGGACGCTGAAGACACACAGAAGAAACATCTCTTCATTCCATAGTCTTAAATTTGTGACATCATCATACAGTACAGTATACAGCCAAATGAGAAAACATCATAATTACTGCTGCATAATGAAACGTCTCCCCTTTCCTCAACTTTTTTAAGCAGACTCTAGAGCTGATTTCTTAAGAAAAATATCATCCTAAAGAACAAAAACAAATGAAAAAAACAAAAACATTATGAGTTCTGTTTTACATTGTGACAAATTTACTTTAATAGATCACCGTGAACTGGCAATAACAGATGGAACTCCGCAAATTGTACTACAAAGAATTGCTGCAGCTAAAGCAATTCCCTTTATTAAGACCCCCTGTTTCCTATTTTTCAACTCATTTCATTCCATTTAAGAAGACAGATTGAGCTTGCTTCATTTGCATTTGTGCGTGCGTGTGCGTGTAACTGTGCTTGCGAGTGTGAACCTTTTGTCTTGGCAGCTGTTGAATTCTACCACTTGTCTCAGCAGCATGTGTTTTAATAGCCGTCTCCCCACTGCCCTATAACCCATTCACCCAGCCCAGCCCAGCAGTACCTACTGCATGTTTATGGCACATTTGCATCTATTTTTCAGTCTCTGGTTATATGCAAAGCACACACAAGCCAGGAACGTACTTTGTATCAAACAAATCTGGAGGTTGTGAACAAAACACAGACATCTGATGTGCTAGAAGAGATTTTCATGACCGAACATTTAACATCAACAGACCTATTCTTCATAAATGACATGACTGTTTTAACAGTCCCATGCAACACAGATAAATCAAACTCGGTATTTGCTCTTGAGAAAGATCTACTAGAATCTATAAGACAGAATTTATGGTACAAATTGATATTTATAGATCTATAATACAGTATCTTGCAACTTCAGTTAAAACCTTACAAACTATGGGTTTGTACGAATCTCCGTTCCTCCAACTTTAGGTACGGCTGCTGTTTAATTCTTAAGAACAAATTAGGAAATCCTTGATAAAAAAAAAAAAGTTTGGTGGCCATGGTATGCTGGCCGTAGAGTTCGTACATTTGCCTTAAGGTTGCGAATACGACCTTCCTACAGCTTACATACAGTAAGTTGATCTTACTGTACGGAAATTTTGTCTATTGACTAATGCGCAGAATGTACAGTACTGTAGAGGGAAGTTGTTCGACCCGTGAACCACTTAATGTGTTCTTGCAGCATAAGAAATGTCTTCTGAATCTAAATGAACCACCAACATCGTACATTGATGTTAGGTTGTCCCGAAGGCACTCCTAAGGTAGCTGTACAAAGAGTGAATTTCATTATGCATTCTGAGAAAATCGTGGACAAGACCATCAACGTGGCCATGAGCTTACTCGCCTTAATAAGGCCGCCTTAAGAAGACCGTAGGAAATGCTCGAAAAATTCTCCATATAGTTTGAGCAGCCATTCGTACTGTAAGGGTGTTTGTGACCGCTGCTTTCAATCTGATTCAGCACTACAGCCTGATTCCAGAGCTGTTGGTTTGATTGAAGACCCTCAATCCTTCACCATGAGTTTAACAGAAACAGGCTCACAGACAAGGCCAGGTAATTAGATAGAGTTATCCCCAGGCCAGGATGCAGGACATTCACTAAGGAGGCCATGAGGAATCAGGATAAAGCAATACAAGATGAAAATGTGCACTGCTGATAAAAAAAACAAAAACAAAGGAGAAAGCTACATATTTTATCATACTAAAACATCTGTGGCAAATATTCAAACAAAACATCATCCAGATGCATTTAAAACATCATTTTCATTCTCATTCCAGGAGAAAACAGCCCTAAAGATGTTTAGATTCTGCACCTATCGGAACATCTCGCATTTCCTGTCCGGCATGAAGTTTTTCTGTTCATGGCTGAGCGTGAGGAAGACGAGCACATTTCCGACCCATATGTAAACACAGCCATCACACAGGGATGTACGCACGTGCAAAAGTGCCTAATCATAATACTAAATCACTTTCCTGGACGCAGGAAGTAACTTTCCTGCAGCTGAGGAGTTACAAACATTAAATGATTTAATACAGTACTGGTTTTCAAGGGCCAATATATAATTGTAATACTTTTTAAGGGGTTTAGGTAAAATATACTGTACAATTATATATAAAAAATACAGTATATTTTACTGTACAATTATAATTGTACAGTAAAAAAATAATATTGTATAATTGTAAAATTGTATACAATTTTTAAAAATTCTGAAAGTATTATTATTATTATTATTATTATTATTATTATTATTATTATTTAGAGTGACTTTGCTCCTTTACACAAACATAGTTTGTGTACACAGTTTGTTGTATAACTTGAGAGAAGGTTTTTTTTTTTAAATAATAAGTTCTGCTGTGTGAAATGACATATTCCCACCAATGACACCATGATGTACTCTGTGCCTCCTCTCAAACATCACTTAGTCTAAATACTTTGTAATGAGCTTAGCTGACAAAGCCCATCTGACCTTTCTGGTTCACAGCACTACTCAGGTTGGTCTCAGATCTAATCTTGCTGCTTGACGTGTAATCAGTTAACAACAGCAAGAAGCACACAGCTCAGTATTACATGTCTTGTTTTATAGACAATAAGCTTTGTGCTTCTCAATTCTATAAGTATCACGATTTTATAAATATCCCGATTCAATATTAAAATCAGATTTTGTAACAATTTTAAACCTTTAAAAAAAGTTAATGATGAATCAAATGTAAACTGTTGCTTATGACATTAGTTTGCTCAATCGAAGAATTTAAACAATACAAAATAGCAAATACAAGAATTTAACATTTAACTGATCAGTGGATATCTCAGTCATCCACCATAATTATTTTTTTCTGAACAAACTTAGCAACTAATTTCCTCCCACCACACAGGATGAAAATCTGTAAAGAGTACAGAGTGCGCCACCTGTAGGATAATAAAGAAACTGTGACCTTTTACCTCCAAAACGCCTCCAAAGTCTCAAAACTCAACTGAACAGTGAGTGCGCGGGTTGAGCATTTGCGAGCACGCGGGCACGCAGGTCTTCTACACACAAGATTTTTTGACTTATTTGTGCTCACGGTGTTTTGAGACTTGTGTAAGTGTGTGTATTGAGTGGGTTTGAGACTAATTCGCTCACTGAGTCGACGAAGAAAGCAGATCAGAGGATATTAATTCACATGATTTTTTATAATGTAACACCATAAAAATGCATTTCCTCTGCGACACTCGGAAGCTACTGCCGCTAGGTACAGAATCAGTTATGTAAGAGGCTGATCGGCCGATCACCAAACTGAAATCCTGCCAATTCTGGTAACTGGCCGATCGACCAGTTCATCTCTATTATATAATATTTAACAACAAAAACAATAAAAATGTTTTTGAAGTCAGTTTGGCGGTACTTGAATTACTACACGAAAGAATTGTGATTCATACTTGATTTTTATTTTTTCCCCATCTCTATTATTTAACATGAACATACCATGAACATTATCATAAATGCATTATATGTAACAGTAACATAGCATCTAACACTTCTTGTGTTCTTTTAACCAATAAAATAAATATAATAAAGAATGAAGTAAGAGGTAATGATGTGGACTAAATGAGATAATCAATAAATACTTTTTTGATTTTTTTGATGATTATTAAATTATAATAATTTATCTGTACTAATGTGTTAAATAATATTAGTTAAAGAAACATGATATAAAGGGTTATTAAGTGTGTAGGCACGGGTGAAAGTAGACTTAAATTCTTACCGTATGTAGTACTGTATGTAGGCAAAAGGAACAATACAGTAGGGCTGGTGGACAGTCCTGTAAATCTCATAAGTTTTGTTTTAGAAATTCAGTTCTAAAACTTGCTATGTTCTGGGGATGAATTCCAAATACTGTAAAATGAAAAGCTGGTGTGTGATGTAGGGTGTACAATCCCTTGTTCCACACACCAAGTAGAGCCCTTTTTCAGGGATAAGGGAACGATGTGGGATTTAGCTCTGTGTTAGAATGTACAGTCTTATGCAAAAGTTGATAAAAAGCACCCCTTGATAAATAACAGATTTTGGCATATCTGATAACATAAAAAAGTTGAACGTGCATACCAATGTTTGCTGAAAATAGTATGCATTTTTTTCCATTTCCAAGAGATATCTTTTCAATTTAAAAATCACCAAAATCTGTTATTTATCAAGGGGTGCCTAAACATTTGCATAAGACTGTAGTTAGTTAGTTCTTTGCAGCTGATGTTAGAGATGAATAAAGCGGTGAGGTGGGTTATGGAACCATGGTATCAGAGTGTTGGCTGAAGCTTGTGCTCATGTTTAGCAGTAATGAAAGATCAAAACACATCACGGACGGTTCAGAGGCATTTCGGAATGACTTTGAAAGTTGTAGAGAAGACACCGTATTGTTTAAGATGATAACCTTACTGGTATATCTTGCTGAAAGTGTTACCATGCCTTGCTTTGAATGTAGGTTTTGGCAGGCAGATGCTCCCTCCCTCTTCCCAGTACTGCGTACCACCACTGAATCTTTTAGTGGTGCACAGTACCAGACCTGATTTGTACTGGCCTACTTTCACCCATATGTGTGCAGGTGATTAACGTCAACGAGTGTCCACATTATCTAGGAAATAGACTCTGGAGCCTTGTGGATAAATGCTTTAGTAAAGGTGAAGTCTGGCCTTGCTGTCAATACAATGTGACCAATTAGTGCCCTCCATTTGGATGTTTTAAAATACGCCTAATGCAGTTTCTGTGTTAGCCCTTGATTAAAATGCACTCTCTTTATTCTGACAACAAAAGAGGAGAGCGAGAGAGAGGGCGAGAGAGGGCGAGAGAGAGAGAGAGAGAGAGAGAGAGAGCTTTAAAGAAATAGTGTTGGTATGTGTAACTCGTGTGGAATGAGTGAGAGCAAACTTGATTTCCGAGTGCACTCATTTATACTTACTTTAAAACGAACATTTATCTTGTCAGCACTCTTCAGACTCCTACAGTTCTCGCTCTTATCGCTCTCTCCCTATCTCTGTGTGTGTGTAAAGCATCCAAATTACAGACAATCAGTGTGGGTGCGAGTGGAAGGTCAGCACTGATTTGACTGGATTAGATTCTGAATGATGATAAATGAGAGTCCATTGAAACGACCATCTGTACACAGCCACTGGGAGTTAACCAACATCACAGTAAGCGGTGCAGGTGACAGGGGTGTGTAAGTGTGTGCACATGTGTGTAAGTGTGTGTACACTGACTCTCTGCTGTCTCCTTGTCTGTGAGCAGCTGGTACCTTCTCCTCAGCAGAACATTCCAGTCTAGTCTTGTGAGCCAGATTTCTACCGTTCCTGTGTGCTATACTAGAAGTACTAGAAGTTTGGTACTTATTGTCACTAAATGTGCTTTCAGAGTAAAAGGTAGTACACAAAAAGAGCCAAATTTACAATTTGCTGGATCTTCAATCACATGGTGAAGTGAAAAGACCTGGGCATTTCCAATGTACAAAAAGTTGTTCTGCGGACAGCAAATCAGATTGCATCCATCATAATTTTGAAGCTTTCAGCCAGCATACAAAAATCAATTGGAATAAGTGATAAACAAGTGATAGATCCTTTTTTGTTGTTGTTGTTTTTTTGCCATTTTAAATTTTTTTGCATTCTGGGTGACAAACTTCATTGTTGGTGTGCAGAGCAGGAAAATGTATAACAAATCAAGATCTTTAATTAAGTAATCTACTTATATGTACCACAATTTGGATTTAAGGCAAAAAAAAAAACTCTCCTGTTAATGCAAAAAATCTCAGATGCCTTATGGTGTAATATTCTTTGTCTTTCATACTTAAGAGTATGAGATTTAGTCCCATTGAAACCACAAACATTAATGGCTAGGAGTAGGATAAAGTTAAGCAGTGTTCAGATGTGCTGTAACCAGGGGTAGAAGAGGGCAGTACTGTATAGAGGCAACTCTGGTTTTTGTGAATGGCAGGAAGAGCCCCAATATACTGTAGACACTGTGAGTAAAGACACGTCAATGCTTAAAATATGAATGAAGCAGCATGTAATGCTTAGAATGGTGGTAATGACATTATTGAATAAGAATGTGAGATTCCATCACAGCCCTGGATTGTGGGTGCATGTTTGTCTGTTTATAATGACGAAATTGGTATGTAGAGTTTCTGGAGCATCCATATATATATATTTTTTAAATTATTATTATTGTATGTATTTAATAAATAGATAGCTAAATAGATCCCTACTGAAAATACCTGCCTGGGAACATCAAGAAGTTAACAGAGTGAACTGATTTACTAGGAGGGTTTTGGCTCTGGCACTATACTGTAATAGAACCCAGAATGTGCAGTGAGTTGAGGCAGAGCTGAAGTGCACAAGATCAGTGTGCCGTGATCATTAGCAAATTCCAAGCAAGAGTCCAAACTAGAAGGAACATGGCACAGAAAATCAGCTCAGACCTTAATCAATAGAAATGTATGAAACGAAATGGCAATGCGACAAAGAACCGGGAGGCTAAAAATAGATTTACTAATTACAGCTGAACAGGGAACAGGTGGGAACAATCAGGGAACACACCGATCAGAAAACATGGACAGCGACAAGATAAATCACTACCTACATGTCCAGAGACAATCACATGATGTAGACCAAACCAAGACACATGGTGCACTGGAGGGGAAAATTGTGACATACGCTTAGACAGCTACATGCTAACTACACTATTATCCCGTCTTGCATGAGGATTTCTCTCAACCTATCAATTTCCACAATGTAAAGCATCTGTCTCATTTGAGTCATTTGCCTCATGGCAGACAAATTAGAGGATTTTATGTCATTTTTGATGCCGAAATTTATTTAACTAAAACCTTATTGAAGTTCAATTAAGACCTGAAAGTAAATACCAAAAGCTTGTCATAAATCACATTTCTATTATATCAATGCTGAGATCTCCCTATAACAATGTGTCTTTAATGGTCATGCATCGCTGGCTGTGCACCCTCCCCAATCTGATACAGAGTTTGTGTGTCTTAGAGGAAGTATGTATTAGCCTTTGCCTTCTAAAGTTTGTAGATGTCATGAGAAGTGAGAACTACCCAGTGGGTGGCACTTGGCAACAACTCGGCGAAAGTGCTTCATTCGGTGCAGCCCTTGAACAGTATTGTTGTCTGCGCAGATCACATTACAGTCAGTCAGCGTTTGCTTGGGAGCAGGTTTTATATATATATATATTATATATATATAATTTTAAGCTGGCTCACATAACATAACTACTGTTCGACCATTAATTCTAATTAAATTGCAGTTATACCATTAATCATTGTACAGTTTGCAAACAGATGAGAAGTAAACAATTGAAATCCTAGTTCTGCCCTCTAGTGGTGAATTACTCCAAAACTTCATGCTTACAAATCTCTAAATCTGTAAAATAGCATGATACTTAAACCATGTTTTCGCTTTAGTGTGCATGGTTATAGTTAGGACTCCTTTTCTACCATGATGGGTCTTGTTTTTGCTAGTTGACTTCCAGTGAGTTTACATGGCTGTCAAAATTCTTGTAAATAGGCGAAAAAATATTGCAGTCCACAGTACACAGACCACTTCTCCTTTGGCCTAGTGTATCTCCTACTGGATTATCAGTCAAAGCTAGGGCACATTTCTTTAGTCATGAGTAATCTTAGTCACCTTAAAAAAATGTCAGTGTGGCAGAAATGTTTTCCAAATATGTCGAGTAGTCCATAAATGTGATAGAGCGGGCATAGGTGTGTTGTATGTTGGTAATAAAAGGACCTGTTACGGTCTTTTTCTTTTCTTTTTTTTCAACCATGACGCAAACAGAGTTCAGGACACTGTATGGAATTTATTTATTTATGTGTGTGAGCATAAATGGTGCAGGGTTCAGCCCTGTTTTTTCTAGGAAAAACTCACATAAAAAGGGAAAAATTGTAGAGGAAAATTGCACACAGAATGCATATATTAACATCTAAAGAACCTTGGGCTCTAGATATTGTTAGTAGTAAAATATAGCTTTAATATAATATAATATAATATAATATAATATAATATAATATAATATAATATAATATAATATAATATAATATAATATTTAACATATTATAAATATACAATTATATATGCTAGAATATGCAACGTGGTATAATGTAACTTGCCCATTTATACATGCTGCTCACTCACCACTAGCTTGTGAACTGTCTACATTGTTCCACTAGATGGCACACTCGTACCTTATCACACTTCACTTTGCCTATTGCTCAGCCTTGGCATTTAATTTCAAGATGCCTTTAAAGAGCCTTAAAATAAGATAAAATCTTAATGTATTTTTTATAGTTAAGTGTAAAAAAAATCTTTATAATTAATGTACAAAGCTATAACTGGATAGGGTACATAATCACATATATAGTGTTATTAAATACATTTCGTGTCACATTTATTCTGCATAGGCACTGAATTCTCACATAATCTTCCCTTAAATTAATTACATTTGGACAAAGGCATACACTGTTCTAAACAAGATAGTGGAAGATTGGCACATTGTATTGTGCTTATGTCTTTTGTCATGTACAATTCTTATTCTTTTATTGTTGCTGTCTGTTAGTTGCAGCCTTGTGTTTCTTGTTGTTTTATTGTACAGCACTTGTTAAAAAAAAGAAAAGGCGTGTTGCTCGCTCAATCCAATTACCTACAGTATATAAACTACAGTATCAAACTTGTAGTTGCAGAGTCAAGACTGTGCAATAAGCCTTGGTTTGTGGCCTGCCTCTAGATAGTTATTGTTAAAATTTTAACCTTAAAAACTTTAAGGTGCAATAATCTTTTTTTGTTGTTGTTGATATACTGTCTTGTTCTTGTTTTTTAATTTTATCTCACTTCCACCTGCACCTTAAGGAATTCTGACTAATTACACCCTTTCCCACAATATTTCTCCCCCTCCAACATTTCTGACCCAATTAAACAATTCTCACATGCTCGCTTGGAACAATTCTGACTCGCTCTGACCCGGTCGCTCCAATATTTCTGACACCCACTTAACAATTCTGACCAGCTAGCCCCAACAATTTTGGACCTGATCACTTCAACAATTCTGACCCAATCACACAAACAATTCTAACGTACTCCCAGAAGCTAATGCAGTTAGTTCTATTTAATTAGGTATGCAGTTGGTTTTATTTCCAAAACAAGAACATCAATAATAATAATAATAATAATAATAATAATAATAATAATTATTATTATTATTATTATTATTATTATTATTAAAATAAGTCATTAATTTATAAAATAAATGATTTACCTGCTTTCACCGCACTGTACTCAACTTTTTGCACATTTACTGGATTTATGTTTACAGATTTATGTCTGTGTGAAATGATAAAAGCAAGAAAACTATGACAAGATACTGTCTTTTAAAACAACAGAAGTATTATCATTTGTAACAGTCAGTTTAATACATAAATAGCACATGAATAGCTCCTCTAAATCTGCTTATTTATTGGCATTTATCTGTAAGGTACATTCTGATTGCACAAACAGATTGAACATATACAGTACCAAGGGCCGCACATTTGACACCACTTTAGTAAGGCCTTTATGATTATATTACTGAAAACAGTAAATCATTATTGATATTCATGAAAGGAAGCTTCTTTCTTCTTTAAGAATGAGTAGATTACCATCTCACAGGTGCTCTCTCTCTCTCTCTCTCTCTCTCTCTCTCTCTCTCTCTCTCTCTCTTTGTCCTACATGATCTGACCACCTGCTCCCACAACATTTTTTATTTAGGTCCTGTGGGATCCGAGTACAGATGTACACTTCTACACCACACTTCTCCTCACGTCCCAGGTCACATGGTGAATATATATTTTTAGTTTCACAGACTGTGCCAGCATTGTAGTAAATTCGTCCTTGTGTAAAGAACGGAGAAGGAAACCCCACTTTAGTCTGATTTTACTGAACTGATTTCTTTTCATCCCAAGTCTGTATCTGTTGGATGAAGACAGCATCAATAATGTGAACACTCAGGACCAGAACACTCAGATCCATGTTTACAACCCCACAAATCCACATTCATCCTCATTAAGCTTTAACACAGAGTGCCTAGGATTATTCTGTCTCCCACTGCCCTATGGGTCACTACATCATACTGTGCATTCTGCCTGGACAAATTAAAATTATACTGCACATCTGGCATGTGGTATAGGTAATCCTAAGGTTTATATAGATCAAGAAATATGTACTACGGATGCAAGAATGGATTTAATCTGGCTTTCTCATTTGTGTTTGAATCCTAGTTTCATATTCTGTTGACAGAGAGATTTTTTTCATTTTTATAAATAAAATTCATTCAAAATTAAAAAGACATTCAGATCAGTGTTTTTAAATTCATATATAAAATTTTATTTTAATAAAATTATCAGTAACACAGGATTATTTCTTGTATTCCTGTAGGAATTACTACTTCCCTGTAGGAATCCATCAACTGGGACAAATGAAAATTTAATCTTTACGTAATTCAAATTTCCCTTTGTGATCATATTTGTTTTTTGTTTTATATGTATATTCCTAAAGTTGGTCCTGAAATGTAAAATAACATGCAAATGAATTCAACTTTTAAAAAGTCTTTAAAATCTTAAATCTTACCATATTAGATGCAAAAACGTATTTATTATGTACTGTATAGTTTAGTTTTTTTTTTTTTTTTTTAGATGTGTGTTAATTTGAAAATTTGTCATGTTCAAGTATATGAGTATATGCGTATCTACCATATCAATACACTTATACACCCTATTAGATGTAAATCTTTACATACTGTAATCTTTACATGTTTAGCAAGGAGTAGTTTCCAAGCCCCATAACCAAGCCCCCCCCCCCCCCCCCCCCCCCCCCCCCCCCGACATCCCCCGCCAAAGCTTGCATGACATCATAAATGGATCTAAGGAGTACTATACTTTGCTTTTCCTATGAATAGAAGACTATTGAAAATGCTACAATAATATCACATCAAAAATGTTTTAAATTAAATCCTCTTTCTCGTTTTACATCAAGATGTGACTCTATTGTCCTCCCAACTTTTCCATAGTGTATGCATTATTCCAGCATATGTTTCTTGTTCATTTGACCCTGTAACCTGCAAATACACGGAAGATTTTAGACTGTATTTTTCAGGGATTGAGTATACAGGATAAATCCCAAATGAATTAAAGCCAAATCCATTCTTTCATACACACTTTTAATCCCTTCTTTTTGTGTGTGTGTGTGTGTGTGTGTGCGTGTGTGCGTGTGTGCGTGTGTGCGTGTGTGCGTGTGTGTGTGTGTGTGTGTGTGTGTGTGTGATGTACCAGGAGGATTATGAATGTTATCTGGACACAGGACAGTTTTTTAACAAAACATTTTTTGTTCATTATTAAGGTCTCTATTCGCGTTAGCTTAACAGCGTTTTTCTCAGCTGCAGTCAACAGCGCTATTACACTTTCTCCCAACACTCATACACCTGATGTATGTACTGTACCTCTTGGTAATTACCTGCCCAAAAGAAGTTTTCTTTGCTTGATGCAGGCCAATATGGTGACCCTTTTAATGTAACAATGAAAAATATATACCAGCTTGCAATTATATGAAACGTAATTCAAATCATTTTTTGAGGTTCCACCTTTTTCTTACACCATGGAAAAGTACCACGGGTGTTTAAGTCAAACTGAGACTTTGCAGAATAACAGAACACAGTTTATCCGTTTATTTCTCTATACAGTATAATCCCCTGCTACACTAATGCGCTTACAGTGTTTCACTAGAGCTTAGATATCATAAAAGTAGAAAGTTTTGTCAGTGCGCCAATAATGCAAAGCATTTACAGCATTAATTACTTACTTAGTAACAGCTGTTTACACAGCCTTATTTACCATATCACCATTTCAATTAATATATATCTTTTTTTTAATATTACTTTTATTACTAATTCTTGAACAACTCTCTTGAGTTAGTTGCATACTAATGAAACTTTTGACAGTTCTTAACTGTTCATGCAACCTAGTTTGTGCAATGCTGTGTAACTGTGCAGTCAGGAGACTGTGTGGAGTTTTACAGTCAGGAGAATGAAGGAGACTTCTAAAATACCTCCCTATGCAATGAAAAAAAAAAGTTAAATGTGCAGAAAACCAAGTTGATGACATTGATAAGAAGGTTTGGTTTCAGACTTTGGCTAAGAACAAAATAGTTTTAACTATTTGTCCTTATATTTCAACCATACAGAGATAAGGTGCTTGGCTTAAAGGAGATTGTGGTGTTCTAACTGGAGTTTTGCTCAACTGAGTACCAGTGAAAGAGAGACTATTTTTAATAACTGGATCATTACCCGAATGCATTTATGATATTTTATCTTCTTTACATAAAAGGACTCATATTTATTTGATTAAATAACCATTAGCCATTTATGTTAGTCTTAGTTATGGCTTAGGTGATGTATGGCATGCTTTTAATGTTCCCGTGGCATGATGTAGAGGTTTCTAATGGGTATGAAACATCCATAACACACACACACACACACACACACACACACACACACACACACACACACACACACACACACACACACACATGGCAGATGGTGTAAAGGGACCTGTAATCCATGTGGCATTTCCCCTGCTTCTGTCACAGCTAGGCTTGTATAGAGTACCAATGTCTCTCTCTTTCTATCTCTCTCTCTCTGTCTCTCTCTCTCTGTCTCTCTCTCTCCATTCTTTGGTGTTGATTGTCATTCCGTCAGCCATTCATTGACATTCATATGGACAAAAAGGTGGCAGCAGCTCTTCAAGTTATTTTGCATTGTGTCACTTCACATTTGGATGCTGAACTAATCTTTAACACAAGGTAATGTAAACTTCTTACGCGAGCTCATTGCTTTTACTATAGGATAAAAGCGAGACAATGAATGATTAAAGTAATATATAGCGGCTATGGTTCTGTGTCTTGGATTAGACCAAGGGTTCGCTAATTGTGTAATAGTTTTCCTGATCCTGTTTTTAATTCATTCTTTTTGTTATGGCTTTTGGTGTGACTTATAGAAATAATCTATTCAGACCAACTCATGCATACAGTAGTTGAACAAAGCAGCAAAGTGCATTGTATTGAGGTTATGTACCGTAAGTTCTGTCCCATTCATTCATTTTCTTTAATTTTTCCGTCTGATTTTTTTATTTTTTACTTTATTATACCTGGGACATTGAACCTGGAAATGGAGAAGAAAAAAATCAGTTTTATTCAAGCATTTTAATGTGTCAAATATGGAAATGCATAGTTTAATCGAAACTTTTTTAGTCTACATTGTCAGGACAGCAACTTTATAAAAAAGGACTCCCAGTTGTAATGTTGGTGTCCAGAGGTTAGCTACTGTGAGCGACAGGCTCATGAGTCTAGAGCTGTTCCTATGATTAGCTATGAAGCAAAAGTGACTCATTGACAGTTTTTTGTTCCTTTTCTCAGACGTCAGCGTATTGAAATCATCTAAATGATTGTGGGAGTTTCATTTGCTGCCTTGAAGAGAGAACTGTTTTTAAGGTTTTAAACATCGAAGGTTTTAGGCTAAGACGGAAATTTCATGTTGCTAGTCATACTGTAACTTACCCAACTTCAAAATGTCTTTGAAAAGGTTTTAAAGATTCTCAGGTTAATGCAGTTAATAATTTAGATCAAGCACATCATGTTTCACGTATCAGATTAACTGCCATATTTGCTAAAACACCAGTTTTAGTGAGCATTTGTAGCCACTGTTGTCCAGTTTAACAGCAATGCAACTGAACACAATAGTAAGGCATACAGTATACTGTACTCATCCCAACCCAGTGAGCAATCCATCCTGTTTATTGTTACAGTTTCGGAGTTATTCACAAGCTGAACATTTAAGGTCTGTGTGTACTTTCTGTTCAGCTGCAGGGATTAGCTGGGTATGAGCTGTTTATCAGCTCAAATACATTTAGAAATGTGTTTAATTTTATTCCATATTTGTATAGTTCCACTAAAAATACATAATAAAGTGGCAGGATGGGCAATATGTGTGCAAAATGATTTGCGTAGGCATTTGGTATTGATTAATACATATAAAGCTGGGACCAATTATCAACAACAAAAAATTTAATTCATAGGTGAAATGACTTTTATATCATTTTCTTGCTGAACTGAACTTAAGATGAGCTACATTCTGATCCAAACCATAGTAAAGTAAACTGAGAAAAGTGTTTGTGTTCTAGTTGCCTAGTAGCCATTCCCTAGTTTGTGCCTTGAGGAAAAAAAATTGTACTGTATATGCATCTTATTGATGCACTGAAATTTGCTTTTATGCCTCTTTAGGTCATCATGACAGTGTCAGTTCTTAACCCCAGAATATGTTTTAGTGCAAGAACCCATTAAATGTGCTGCGTTATTTAATAAAGCACTTGCTGATTGTTTTCATTAATGTGAAGGTTTTCTGAATTGGGACAGGAACATCAGGCACACAATGAAATAACTCTCTCTCTCTCTCTCTCTCTCTCTCTCTGGCAGGTGTGTGTTTCCTGTGCTTGATAGACGTGGTGCCGGTCAAAAACGAGGATGGTGTGGTGATCATGTTCATTCTAAACTTTGAAGTCATGAACGAAGACAAAGTGCGCAACCCTAACCAGGGGCTGAACCATCGGATATCTCTCCCCTGGCGCGCCACAAGTATGTATTTTTGCTCCACGTTTATTAACAATCTTTCAACTTTTTTTTCACCAGCACAATCATGGGGACTTAAATGATAACTTAAAAGTACAACACCTAACTGTTTCCATGCTGACGGACTTCCCTTTCCGTTTCAGATCGAGCACGCCGTATCCGTCTGCACCTGCCGCTTCTGCAGTCACACTGTAACAGCAAGGCGTTTCTGCGCGAGGACCCCGAGGCAGGCCGCAGTACTGACATTTCTGCCACTGCCAGCTCCAGGCGTGGCAGCAGTCATGAGTCTCTGGCTCTGGGCGAGCTCGTCTCACTGCCAGAACATGAGCAGGTCCGTCCCTCTGCAACCACACCATCGGGCACGGCATCGACCTCCTTGTGGCCTGAGGACAGACGCACCCTCCTGGGAAGTGAGTCCACGCCACCTCTGTCGGCCCCCACACATTCCTCCACGTTGCCCCTGGGCCAGTCTTCGCCACGGGCAAACCGGCTGAACCCTGACGCCTCAGCCTCCAACTGCAGCCTTACACATAGCCGCTCGCGTGAGAGCTTCCACAGCATGCGCCGCGCATCCTCTGTAGACGACATAGAGGCCATGAAGCCTGAATGGGAGCGCAGACACTCCATACGACCAGCAAGCAGCAGTACAGGTAAGCAAAGTGGGCTGGGGCGCAATGATGCAGACTGGGATGAAATTCTTAAAGGAGCAATTTATTATTGTAAAGCCAGCTGCAGGATGGGACTGGAATTATGTAAATTGAAATTACAGATACAGTGTTGTTATGTTAAGCTATTAATATAAATACTGCCCTGCTTGGAAATGTTTATGTGCGGTGCATATGAGTATCATGAATCTAAAGGTTCAGATCTACAGTACAGTAGGATGATAGGTTTAATTTGGTCTTCTGAACCTTCCAGCCTGGGCTTTTTTTTTCTTTTTTTCTGACAGGTGCCGTGAACAACAAATCCAACATGCTTAACTCTACCTCTGACTCGGACCTCATGCGCTACCGCGCCATCAGCAAGATTCCGCAGATCACCCTCAACTTCGTGGACTTTAAACCCGACCCTCTTATTGCTCTCCCTCCCGGAGAAATGGATATCATCGCTCCCTGCAAGCTCATTGACCGCACGCACAACGTCACAGAGAAGGTCACACAGGTGAGCGACAGTTACTGTTTGGGCTCCGGTGTTTGTTTGAGATACAGGTGATGGGGGTGCAAATTGGATCTGTTGATGGTTTAAAGTGAAATGTGCAAGGTAGTCAATTTTAAAGGTGACTTTTGGTTTATGTCGACTTCATCATGCGAGTTGACAGAGCGTAGGAGGCGTTATGGTTGTCTGGCAAACTTTACTCAACGTGATAATGTCCTTGTCATATCCTGGTCCTGTCTGTTTGGTGTGGATTCATTCGGAAGGGAAAGAGTCCTGGGCTCAGCTCTGATGAAAGAAAGAGATGTATTAGTAGTGCTGAATCTAGTTCAGCAGGCGCTGACATGTGTTGAGCAGATCATATTGTGTGAAAGTCTTAGACATAGATATTTTTATGTAAGTGTGTGTTGTCGATGTTCTCTGTTTGGTGCATTCCTGAGGCTGTAGGAGAAACGGTGCTTCATTTTACTGCAGATTTCCAAAGAAAGTGTCCTTAGTTGTGGGTCTTCCTCAAGTGATATTATAATACAGTAAATCCAAATAATAATAAGTATAATAAGTCTAATAAGAAAGCAGTGCTTCCGTGGCAGACTATTTAAACCTTTTCACAGTGGATTGACGTTACTTGTTTAATGCAAGTACAGTATCAGTCTGTCACAGCAGACTCTGCTTAGTCAAATACAATACAGAGATGACCATAATAATAATAATAATAATAATAATAATACGGCTGTCAATATTAACACATTAACCCATGTGATTAATCTAGAAATATTAACCTAGTCCTATTTTTAAATGCGAAATGATTAAGTTTGACCCTAATGGCTTCCCATAATCAACGCGCAGTTACAGTACCTGGCTGTGTGTGAAAATGGCACATTTAATAAGATAACTGAGGATCTTAGCCGGGTGTCCTGAACGTCAAGTTTCATTATAAAAAGTTTGGATATTACCAGTTGTGCATTCGAGCTACCTTCAAGGGGAACTTTTCTTTTTTTTCCTTCTTTTTTTACAAGAGTGCATTAGATGCAAGCAACGAGAGTGGTGGCTCAGAAGGCTAAGGATCTTGGTTGTTGATTTTCTGATCTGAGGATCTGGGTTCGAGCCCTGCCGTTGGTGGGTTGCAACACCCAATATTACCCAGCCCCTGGGTCGTGCTGGTCCCATTTAAGAGATTTCAGTATGTTAATGTTTGAAATATAAAACTGCATAATCTGTTTCCTGTAACCAGTTTGTCGGTTTGCACTTCTTTATTCCGACATTGCATGTTTATAATACAAGTAAATCTGAGTATTTTAAAATTAGTTAATTTAACTAGATAAAAATTTTGAATCGATTGACAACACAAAATAATAATCATCATCATCATCATCATCATCATCATCACAACTAGAACATTGTGTAGACTATAAATGAAAATTAACTCCCCTAATTTCCATTATAAAAGGTAATAAAGATTGTGTTGCTCTGTTTTACCGATTCTCTTTCTAGGTGTAACTAGGTTAAGCTAATGCAGCTTCGTCTCATGCTGCCGGCGTGCTCTTTCTGCACTGCTCTACAGAAATGAAAAAGGCGATTGATGGTTCTGAATGAAATGATGATAGATGGGGCTTCTGGGACTGTTCATTGTAGTATGTGACTCTTTAGGCTGATCGAGTTTGGAGGGAGAACAGACGCATTACAGACGGGTTGTGCCAAAAAAGAAGCCTGCCGTTGGTTCTTTGTGCACCGCGTTGCACTGTGGCAGCTTATGATCCGTGTTTATGATAGTACAGTACACAATTGAGTATACTGCGGTGTAATATGTTTGTGATGAACACATGGGTAAACATTTTTACTCGGAATCTTTTAAAATCCTTTGCGAATGGGTTTTACTGTACAATGAGCTGGAGATGTGGAACTTCGGTTTGATAGGTCAGTGTATTCTTTGGTGAATTGTGACCATGCAACTGAAAGCTGTTTTTATGCCTTGAACTTCTACCTCGTGATTGGCCGATTGATATACATTGATATATGATATGCATGAATAAGCAGGTGTATACTGGATGTGTCCCTGATAAAGTGGCCATTAATTGCATTGTCCTATTGTGTTTAATCAGCTAGGATTCAAATACATCATTGACCTGAGAACTGAAAGCATCTTCATGTTTTGGGAATATTTTCAAACTGTCAGATAAGCGCCGCTTTATGTGCAGCCTGTGACGGGTGATCTATACAGGTCATGACGTAGCGTGTCAGATTGCGCGCTCTGATGTATGGCATTGGTGTGCAATGTGAGTAATGATGAACTGTATGATTTAGTACACATGACCACCTGCTAGACTGCAGGTACGCGCGATTGACCTTCATCATATGGATGCGGCATTTAATTGTGTCATCGCCGCATGAGTTCGCTCCATGCTTCTCAAGAGATGCTGTATATGTGAAAGGATCGCAAAAATGACGAATAATCTTGTTCTTATTCTTCACAGCAGAATCAGATCAGGAAGAATTCGCTAGTGTATGCCACAGTGAGTGTTAGATATACCTGAGAATGTGCTCTGCATGGTAGTTAGATCCTCCTTGTGTGTGTACTGTACGTGTGTGACTTTAAGCTTCCACTTTTCTGGTTGGACAGCTTGTCGCACCTCTCAGCTGTTTGATACGCACTGCACGGTGTGTTTCATTCAGGTGAAAGCAAGGCCACTCCAACCCTGCAAACGTAACGCAACTTCACTTTAAGATGTTTTGCAGAACCGATTTGTGCACTGAACTCGTGTGAGTGTGTCACAAAAAAAAGTGCACATTGAGAATACAATGTAAGAGACTGTATGTATGTCTGTATGCGCATGTGTGTCAGACATTGTGGGCAGATTTCTTCTTAATAAATCATCATATACAGTATGTTTTATCAGAGACACCTTGGCATACATTGACCAGCATACACTCTGGAAGAAGACCTCTGCACGGCCTCTTTAATATACTTTTTGCTTTATTTTGTACGATTTGTGATGTTCTTGTTATAATTTAAAAGCTTGTCCCCCACACATGTTGTTGACTGATTGTGACGCACACTTATCTTGTCAAGCCTGTTATAACATGTGTGACCTAATGGTGGCAGTAGCAGGCAATATAGTTACAGTCCCACAGACTGTAAGCATTTACAGAGCCTGAGCTTTAAAAACACACACGGACACGCACGTTTTATTGCATTATTAATAAAAATGTCAATTTAAAAAAAGTATTTATTTTGTGCTTATGTAGTTAATTCATAAGCCTGTGGATAGTCGTCTACTAGATGCAATTAAAATGATAATTTAATGTCAATAACCAGGTTTTATTGCATAATAATAGTTTAGAAATCATAAACAATATTATGTTGAGTTGTTATTTAAAATGATAATTATATAAAAATATTTATTATTATTGTTAATAATAATAATAATAATAATAATAATAAATAGACATTAGGTGAAAAGGCCAGTATAACTTGGTTTTAGGTGTACTTTTTTAAAACATTTGTTTAGCCAGGTAAAAACCTGTTAAGATTAATAACCTCTTTTATAATGGTGAACTTTCAAAAATAGCAATAAGTTACAGAAAGACAACAACAGCTAAAACCAAATTCAGGATACAAGACACAATAAATGAAACAAATATTTAAGAGCATTTAAATATACAGTACTGTGCAAAGGTCTTAAGCAAACACAAATGTTTGTGGTATAAATTCTTTGAGAATAAAAATATATCAATATGTTAATTAGTATATGATGTCTAGACAGTGTTATCTGTTGCGGCCAAATAGATTGAAAAAAATCTACTTTTTATAAATACACAACTAAATAACTAAATATCTTGGGATGTAAATCCTTTGAAAAAGCAATTCATTGGTCATTGCTAATGTTTATTTTATACCCTGATGAATTTTTATTAAGGTTTCATAAAGCTCTAAATACATAATTCTATCCTGGCAAAAGCTCCTCTGTCCCTTTTCCAGAGATCACTGCGTCACTCCCATGAGCGTGATGTATTATACATGAAGAATCCTGTTCTAATATCTAATACGCTTCAATATCTAATGTGATTTGCCTGCTATTTCCTTTCTCTTTGCTTCCACAAGCAGTACATCTTGTACAATTTTAAACAACTAGAGTCCCACTAAGGGAGATGCATTATGTTTTTATGTTCTGCCGAGTCCAGTTAATCAGCATCTGATACTGTCCTATGACAAAACGCTGCCTGTGCCCAAGTCACGATCTCCATTAGGAGCCGTACGTCAGTGCTTTTGCAGTGCTAACAGCCAATTCAGAATGGGCTTAAGATGCTGCATCCTTGAGGTTCAGCGGCATGAGTCATTCCTTTATAGCTGAGGATTTCCAAATGAGTTTGTCGTGCAATGTAAAGCGAACAATTACAAAAATTACAACATATGTCCAAAAACCAGTGAGCTCCTTGTTCATCTGAACAGGTCTTATTAAAAGAGTTTTTACTACCATGCCCTTGACCCGGTCAGTAGACATTCGCCTTTATTTTTCTGCTTAGCATGTGGTAGCTATAGGTGTTTTGATTGATATCATAAATATTGGACAGATGGCTCGAGTTTTGAGTGATTATTGTTCTCAGACTTGCAGAGTTCATCCTGTTCTTCTGACTTTGAAACGCTTATTCAGACCCACATGAGTTTCTGAAGGCATTAGAGTGACTAAAGCAGGACAATTCTATTCTAAAGCAGGACAATTCTTCACATTTGAAGCAATTGCAAATCCAAACAAGTAAAAACCTACTGTAACATAACTGAACAGTTTAAGAATTTTGTTCATGCATTTAATGCTGTTGCTCAGTTTAAACTCGCAACCTACTACAGGGAGGTGATTGCTTTTACCAAAAGACTTTTTTAACATAAAGCTTATCTTAGACCCTTATACACCATTTGCAGGAATATGCAACAGTATTATGAAATTCCTGACACTGTCTTGACACTACACCAATACCTTATCATTATACCTGCAGAACCCTAAGCCATGTCCACATGTAGTCAGGAATCTTTAAAAATGGAGATCTTACGCCTAACACCCTGTTAAGTGCTGTCAGGTGCATCCCTAATCAACAGGGGACCAATCAGAAGCCAGAAACATCATCACCGGTTGCGCTTTGTAGAAGTCGGACGGGCCTCGTCCAAAACCGCCGTCACTGTCTGTGGGGGTCTGTGTCTTCAGAGTTTTGTGTGTAGCAGCAGTGACCTTCGTAGTACATTCAGGCACCTCCGTTCGTTAACATAATGTGTGAGTAACTGCGCGTGACTAGCACACAGACAATGACATCATCAGCACACAAGGTGACGTTATAACAAGCCGAAAATCTCCTTTTTCCGCTGTCCACACACCACCACTGACAATCTTCACTGTTACGTTTTCCAAAATCTCTGTTTCAACGACGAAAACTGCGTTTGCATGTGGACAAAAATCTAAGCTAAAAATCTCAGTATTTAAAAATACCTGGGTACGCGTGGACTTGGCCTTAGGTTTGCTGGAACAATTCATGAAAAATGTCTACATACCGCCCTCAAAATCTATCTGGTACAAATCTTTTACATAAAGTATGCTAGATAGTATGTAAGTTTCTAATGAAACTTTTGCAGAAAATTTTTATGAAAGTAATTAAGAACTAAAAAAGAAAGCCAGTGGCTTAAGGTTAACCAAAAAAGATACGCATTTCAAAAATCATTTTTAAAGGTGAGGTTACACCCTGACTTACTGTATTGCAACAGCTCTAGTTTTGTCTCATTGACTCTATATAAGCTGGTAGGTAATCTATAAACATTAAAATGCTTTAAAATATACTTTTAATTACTCAATATTTATCACAGGATGCCATGGTTATATATGTTTCTTGTGTTTTCATTGTGTTTCTGTGGGTTCTAGATTTTTCCATCTCTCCTCAATATGCAGGGAGTTGGACTGGTTGCTCTAAATTTCCCCTGGGTACAGGTGTGTGTGTGTTAATGTCTTTGAATCCTGTCTCGAGAGGGACTGGCTTCACTCCCCGTGTTATCAGTATATGCTCTGGATGCATCGCACCCACGCCCAGGGTGAAGCAGTGCCATAAAATTATTAATTGATGTATGGATGAACGAATGGGTGAATAATAGATTATTAAAATTTACATTGAGAAAATACCTTTTTTTATTTATTTAAACTTAAATAGCCTTAATGCCTTGATATCACAAAACATGGCCAATGTAATCATTAAGAACTCTGGGCTGTGTTTGATCTAAACAAAATTGAGCCTAAAAGAATGAAATGAATCTGAAGCTTAAATTATATTAATGTCGTAATCACACCAGCAAGTTCAAAACACCAGTTCATTATAAGACCTAAAAGCATAAATGCTGTGTACTATTAGAAAATGGGCCAAATAAATGTATGACAATGTCAACAGTAATATATTAGGCAATACATTGGGTGCATAAGCCATTTAACTTACTTTTAATCATTTCATTTTTTTTCTCTTAGGGCTCAATGACTGCAGTGGACATGGGTCTATTAACTCCAGACTAAAAGGTTAATGTTCCTAATCGATCAAAAAAAGGGTGGGGGAGAGAGGGGGGGGAGTGGAACCCAGGACATTAAGACTAGAACTGTGGCTGTCTGGTAGCCTTTCCTCAATTGCTCAACTGTATGAGATGCAGGATAATGCCTTTCTGACAGTTTATATGCGCTTATCATATTTTTTTTAATAATTAATATAAGTTGAAATAACGAGTTATCAAAAATAAAAGCCGCACTTGATAAGACAATATTTCAAAATAAGGTAATAATCAGGATTAATAAATAATTATTAATAATCAATTCAACAGGTATTCTAGAGAACCTGTCAATATTATGCAACCTAATTAGATGACAAAAGGTCTAAATAAGGATGGATATTGTGCTGTCATGTCAGCCCCGCCTGTCAACACAACCTCCATTTTCAGACACAACCTCAACCACATGACAACCTACAAGGCATTTTATTAGCTTTCCCTCCCCTGTCTTCTAATCACATACCTGCAGACAGCACAAAACTCAGGTCATAGCAAAGTATTGGACTTGGCTAATCACATTACCAAGTCTCTGCTATTGAGCGTTCTGGTTTTGCCCCTGCTTATTTAGCTTATCGAGTTTACCTTGCCTGTTCGAGCCCTTTTGTTGACCTTGCCTGTTTATGACTTCGACTCTGTCCTTCCCTTGTGTATTTGTCTGCTTTTCCTTTTGCATCACAAAATCTGTGTTTGTATCCAACCCTGTTCTTGTCTGACTGTGTTGTTGTGGGCTTCAGTGTACTGTAAAAGAACAGTAATCCATTGAGTGATTCAGAAAAGCAAAGAGGAAAAAAAATGATTGTGTCAGTCGATGGATTTCATTTACATAACACTCCATGTCTACGTAGCAGGGGAGAATAAACATTAGACAGCAGGTGCAACCTCAGTAAGTGTTTGTGCTCTCACCGGCCTCTTCTATGACCTGGAGAAAAGTGACAAACTGATTATGGCTACATCGATTAGACACTAGATAGTTAACATCTAGTGCACAATGAACAATTACCGGTCTAGTAAGAGTCACATGGCTTGAGCAATTCCTTGCTGACGACCTGCAGTACTAACTTTGGATTGGAAACACTGACACATAAAAATCAACTGGAAGACAAATAAGATGCTTATGCTTTGTCAGAAATATGATCATTCCATCACCAATATGAATGTGACCTGTATTCTCATGAGTTTTTCACGACAATGCCAAAAACTGTAATCTGTTACAGAGTGGAAAAAATTGAGAAAATGGTTTATGTTAGAATAAGTGAATTGTAAAAATGTGTTATTTCTGGTTCTATTATTACTATACATCTCATCAGGGACATAACGGTTAGCACTGTCGCCTTTCACCTCTAGGGTGTGGGTTCGATTCCGACCTCTTGGTCTGTGTGCATGGAGTTTATGTTCTCCCCATGAGTGGTGGGTTTCCTTCAGATTTCCTCACACAGTCCAAAGACATACTGTTTAAGCTAATTGGCGTTCCCAAATTGCCCATAATGTGTGAATAAGCATGTGAATGTGTCAGATGTAAAATGGGAACAAATACAAGGTCACAATCCACTATCGGCATCTACGATCCTTAGTTGGACTACATAGATTCCTAAATGAATGGATGGATGGATGGATGGATGGATCTCTGCATAAGCATACTGTATTTTTTTTTTGAGTGCTAAGAATTTAGTCCTTTATATATAGTTGGAGGACGTAGTGTATTTTAGAGGTGCCATAGATGCTGTACACGTTTAAAGAATCAGATCAGAAAAAATACATAATTAACCCTTATTGTCTGGTCTAATATGAGGTCTAAGCAGACTGTAACAATATTTTAGTCTGAGGTGGCTTGAAAACTGTAAATGCATAGACATATTTTACATCTCATTTTCCATACAGGTAAACACTGGTACAGTCAAATCTTGGATTGCAAGCATAATTAGTTCTGGAAATGTGCTTGTATATAAAAAACACACATCTATGAAAGAGAATTTCCACATAAGAAATAATAGAAACTCAGACGATTCGTTCTACAACCCAAAAATATTTATATAAAAAATAATTACTACAAAATATAAAGTAAAAATAAAACCAATTAACTTACACTTTACCTTAAAAGAATCCAAATCCGGAAAAGAACCTCGACAGAGCAGTGTTTCCGTTAGTGTGTGTGTATGTATGTATGTGAAGGCAAGAGGAGAGGAGGAGAGAGGGGGATACTGTGTAGAACGACTTTCACACACACATATTCACTCACTTACTCATCATCTATTTCGCTTAATCCTGTATTCAGAGTCACAGGGGGCCTGGAGTCTATCCCAGGAGACTTAGGGCACAAGGCAGGGTACACCCTGGACAGTGTGCCAATCCATCACAGGGCAGACATATACACTCACACACTCATTCACACACTATGGCCAATTTGGGAATGCCAATTAACCTAACCTACATGTCTTTGGACTGTGGGAAGACACTCTGGATCTTTAACAGGGATCCTCTTTAATGACGCACATAGTAGCGAATGCATACTACTTGTATATCAAGACCTCACTCGTTTATTTAGTTAAAATTAATTTTAAAAATTTGTTAGACCAAGTTACTTACAATCCAAAGTTCCACTGTATTATAAGTTATCATTGTGCCTGCACAAAATTCTGAGATTTTTTAAACATGTCTTACAGTATGTGTGTGATAGAGACATTCTGACCTGATAGGATGGCTTGTCCTTTGGGTTAATTCTAGTGTGTGTATAAGATATTGTATTATGTTACGATGGGTTCTAATGATTTTGTCACATTGGAGTATAATTTCAATAATCGCAAAGAAAATTGTTAATATTTTGATGTCTTTCCAACCCCAAGTTTTGATCCACACTCGGATCATGGAAGCTTTTATTTCATACAGGTGATTGCTGTTTGCCCCCTGCTGCTGACATCTATTTAATGCAAATGTGTGTGCGTGTGCCTGTTTCACATGATTGTTGCATATTTGCATACCAGAGTGCATAATGTGTGTGATTGGGTGTGTACACCGACAAGACATTAGTTTTCAAATTCACAAAAGAAACATATTTAGAATAAACTGAGAATTAACATCAGTCTAACTCACCTTTGGACACTCCCCTCAATTAATGTGTGTATACACACACACGCACACACACATACACAGACACACACACACACACACACACACACACATCTGTGGCTGACCCATTTTGTCAGCCCTTGTGTCATTAATCTCAGTGAGCTGGGTGAGGGGCTGGACTGGCTGCTCGCCCTTGTCCCTGAACCCTAATTGAATCGAGCTCTGCTCAAAGCAGGAGTGCATCAGTCACATGTTCCTGGCTCTTTTGAGCAAAACTCACCTGTCCTAGAACTTCAAATTCTAAACCATATAGACACTTTATACTGTAACATCACTCTACAGGGAACATGTTCTTTGCATTTCTTTAAAGAAGATATCTGGAGCTGATTGCCACAAAACCTGTCTAATGTACTCATGAGCATTAAGTAGGTCATCAGTCGGTTATCAAATAAAACAGTGTTACTACATTTATATCTAGCTAATTCATTGTTGGGGGAAAAAATGAACCTAAATAAAGAAATCAACTGACAAGCACAATATTAGAATAGGTATTTTGCAGGACATCGCAGACTTTAAAAGATTGTTGAGGAAAGCAGGACAGGATTTATCAGCTTGTAAAATGTCAAATCCACAGAAGTTCTTCCTGTATTGTTGATGCATTTGTGGAGAACTGCCTTCATTCCCAATAAATCTTTCCCTGTCTGAAAGACTGCTCAATATTGGCCAATGACCAAATGCACCAATATGATAAGCTACAGTACGGTAAGTAATGACACGAAACATGCACTCAAGCACTCAATCTGCAACACATCAAAACCAGTCGGTGCAATAGTTTTACATTTACACTATAAAATTAATCCGACTTAGTTTTTACGACCAGTAGTGCTGTAAGTCCTGTCAGTGCAGTCAGCCGCAAAATAAGACTCGGCCTCTTGACAATAGAACTTTATGGCGCGCCTAAGAAAATGTAAGTACCAAAACTAGTATTAACTGGAAATAATAATAATAATAATAATAATAATAATAATAATACAATGAAAAGATTATAACAATAATAAAGAGTGTGGTTTGTTTTTCTCTAAATGTGATGTACTTGTTCAAGTAAAGTGAATAGAAAATAGTTTTGTTCCTTGCTCATTGGCATTTAGGAAATATGTTGTCACAAAGTACTTGTACAGGTATATTTCTGCTCTCTGTGGATCTCAGACGTATGCCAGGGGTCTTCATAGCACATGATACAGTAGAGGCCATGCCTGCTTAGAGTTAAACTAATTGGCCAAAGAATTTTGACATCTACCTGTAATGATTTCAGCCACAAGCCAAGTAGGAGTATTATTCTGCTGACCAAACAGTCCTCAGGCAGGCTATTCTCCAGCCTGCCCATTCATCACGGCAGAGAGTGAGGCGTGCAAGTCAGACAGACTCATCTTATGAGGCAATGGAGTGAGCAGAGACGTTGGGATGCTCCATCACAGGCCCACAGTCACCATTGTACTGTCAGAAACAACACACTAAGGACCTGGTTTGCATGAGTAAAAACATAATAATACCAGAGAACAAGGCATGCTGATTTGCGTACAGAGTCCGTAGAGCATTGCATCTTCCAAACTGAATGAACAGCAAGTGCTGTCTGGTTTGCATGTTGCTTTAGTGAATTGCTTGTACAGTATGTACAGTATACCAAATGTGCCTGGAATTTAACATGAATCTAGTATTATTAGGAATTTAATTGCGCACTCATAAGCGTGATTTAAAAAATGTACAGCACCATCTGTTGAATTTTGAGATGAATTAATGATTTTTTCAAGATCGATTTTTTTTAATGATATAAAGGGCGTTTTCCATTTAAATTTCAAAGTAGCATATTGTTCTCTTCCCATGGGCCGATTGCAATGAAACAAAACCTATATTTTACCCCAAGCTCGGCCAAATTCACCTGTGAAAACCCCATTAAAATGAGTGCAGTAGTTTTTACGTCATGCATGCACAGACAAACAGACCAGCAGTTTTATTATATGTAGAGATTTCTTGTTTTTTTTGTAGTCAATTTTAGATATACAGATGGGTCTCCAATGTGCAGGTATATACAAATGTTGTGAGGAGGGAAAAACTGTTTTTTTTTCTTCTTCTTCTTCTTTTATTTATTTATTTATTTATTTACAATTTTGTATTGGCTGGGGCTTCAGCAAGCCAATTAGATTTTCCACTATTGTGATATAATTTTTTTTTTTTTTTTAACAATGTCAATGTCACTTTTTTAGCAATGTCATTTACATAGACACTAAAACAGTGTGTTTAGAAGAGAAGTGAAGTAAAGGTTTGAATAAATGCCTTATCTAAGTGGTATTTCAACTGGAGCATTAATATACACACTTTGGGGGATCCCTGTGACCTGTGAGACCTGTGTTAACTTGTTAAACAAATATGGGACCTTTAATATTACGACTATAACATTTGGTAGTAAATATTCACTGTGTATTGACAACAGCATTTATACAGAGCCGGTAAAACTCATTAACACTTTATATTTAGCTTTTTAATCATTTCGTTGTATTTTGAATCATGTTTCCCTCCTACTTTGTTACGAAACATTTCTCTTAAATAACCAGCAACACAAAATGACATTAATAACTTACTGTATATAAGGAGTCAAAAAATGTATTTAAAAAATCTCATTATTTCTTACAGTCTCAAACAGTCAATAAAGTAAAACTATCCCTGCTCCATAAATTTTCATTAATTTTCATTTATTTATTTTCCAAATTCCCTATTTTATTAAATTTTTAGCAGTCGGTCAATCATTTATCTATTTCCTGTTTTTCTTATTTCCACTTATATGATAATGAAATGCGCGTGTCAGACCCTGTGCAAGCATTCACTAATTCAGGTCTGTAGGTCTGATATGAATGTTTTATTTAGATAAGAGATGTAAAGTTTCAGAGTTGACCGTATTGCCTCTGTCCAGAAGGTTGCCGCTGATTAGGTAGGTGTTTGACAGCATGTAGATAACATGCTCTTGAGAGTGTCAGCATCGTTTATGTTAATTAAAGATCACTTGCATCTGTCTGCACTTCTTATCTGTAAGAAAACGTTATTTATGAAGTATCTTGGTCTTTGCTCTATTATTCTACATTCAACCAGTTTAATAATCGCATTAATATCAGATACAGTGATGCAGTGATCAGATACAGATATTCTTTCTTGTTGTTATTTGTCTCAAGCTATGCATACAATCAGGGAAACAGCGCTTTAAAACAGTGATTTATTAATTCGGCACGAGTAAATAATGCAGTGCAATGCTTCATGCATAGGCTTTAAGTTCTTACAGCATTCCGTCTGGCTGTTTTACCCAAGCTTCCATGAATGTGAAATGAAGCTTTTGAATTTATAAAGAACTACATATAATTTCTGACATTCAGTTCAGCTATTTAGATTATGATTATTCTAAATGTGTGGCCTTTGCTTCTGTTTTTATCATTTTTAAAAATGTAAGAAAGTTTTAAACATTCTGAAGTTTTGGGATTAATGTAAAAGAAGTTTTCATAGAACATAATCGTCGGGAAAATCTTTTACACAGTAGAGTCTGTAATGCGTTAGATAAATCAGACATGCCATATTATTTTCACAAAAGGTGTTGAGGTTGCAGGAGTATACAGTAGAATACTATTAGAGGAGTATATAATAATAATAAAGTTTTTCATTGAATAGTTGAAAACATTAAAAGCATTAATACTGTATTTGTAAAATTATTCAAATCCATCTTACATCTGGTTACATCAGAACAATGAAAATAAAGATTCATTAGCTTCATTAGATTTTTCATAGCTACTCTATTCATACACTATTCACCTTATCCTATTCCCTAATCGTTTGCCATTTTGTTTGTTTTTTATTTATTTCATTGCAACACTCGTCACAAGTGTCGCAATGAAAGTTATTTCAATTCTAATTTGGGATCTTAGGAAATCTTGAAATAGTGTGTAATATTCCAATGCAGATCTTTGCATGGATGCACATCCACACACTTTTTTTTTTTTTAAACATTATATGTATCATGTGCCTTAAGAGAGTCTGTGCATCAATGCAGTGAGAACATCTTTTACTCAAACGGTCATCTCTGCTCAAAAGACATCTATCAGCAGAAATTTCATCAAGAGACAAAACTGAACCAACATGACCACATATCACATCCACACACTTCCAAAACCTCTGGAGTTTTTCATCTTTCCTTATTTTTTCTTTATATTCCATTGAGGAATATGTTCACTGAAAATATTTTATGAAAATGCTGCCTTGCTGTTATTTAACACTTCACTTTTAATAATTTATCAGAGATGTCACATTAGCAATGTCTGGGGGACCTGAACTGTTATCTGCTAACACATCAACACAATGGAGAAGATAAAAATTGAAGACAAACTAATTCTGTGCTTAATTAATAACTACGGCTTCTGCGCTTCACTTTGCCACCACCTGATTTAAAATTTTATTTAAGCGGTGTTGACCGACCTAATTATGACTTTGGCTTAGTCACATCCACTCCATATCATCATTAGCTCATGCTTTTATTTCTTCATGCTGTGCTTTAATTGAAAGACATGATAATTTTAGACCACACAGCTCATCACTTCTTTACTGTCAATAGTAGTACCAACAATGAACAACCTTGAAAGCTTTTCATTTTGATATCAGAATCAGAATTGGGCTTTTTCGCGAAGTATGTTAAAACACACAAGGAATTTAATTGATTAAACACAACATAAAACACTGTATATTTGTTATAAACAGTACTGTAAGTACACAACATTCAATAACTCTCACTCACTCTCACTCATCATCTATACCGCTTAATCCTGTATTCAGGGGGGACTTAGGGCACATGGCAGGGTACGCCCGGGACAGGGTGCTAATCCATCGCAGGGCACAAACACACACACATACACTCACTCATTCACACACTAGGGGCAATTTGGGAACGCCAATTAGCCTAACCTACATGTCTTTGGCCTGTGGGAGGAAACCGGAGTATCCGGAGGAAACCCACCAAGCACGGGGAGAACATGCAAACTCCATGCACACAGAGACGGGAATTGAGCCTGGCCGGGGATCAAACCTGGACCCTGGCGGTGCAAAGCGACAGTGCTAATCACTACACCACTGCCGCCCCATTCAATAACTGTACAGATTAAATAAAGACCGGGAATAGGAGGGTATCCTGAGTATGCCGCAGTGTGCATCGCATATACTGTAGCAGTAGCAAGTAGCAGTAATGTGCAGTAAGATGTAAGGAGTTTGTAAGGAGCATGTTGGTGCTTTTACACAATATACTGTACAGTAAGAGATGTTTGATTAGTGCAGTAATTTACAGTAGGGTGTTAGAATTTTACAAAAAGTATGTTGGTGCTTCTGCGATGAATTGGCGCCATGTCCAGGGTCTACCCCGCCTTGTGCCCTGGTTCTGAGAGCTGAGTTTCAGACCATGCTGTCCCTGTGCTTGGTGAGTTTCCTCTGGGTAATATGGTTTCCTCCCACAGTGCAAAAAAAATGCAGATTAGGGGATTAATGGGTTTTCCCAAATTGCTCGTGGTGTGTGAATGAGCAGTGAGAATAAATGTGTGTATGTATGTATCCTGTGATGGATTGGCACCCTGACTAGGGGGTACCCTGCCTTGTGCCCCACGTCTCCTGGGATAGTCTCCGGGCCCCCAGCAACCCTCTATATACTGTAGGATATTGAGATATAGATAATGAGTGGTTTAGTGAATTGGAATAGAATATACTGTACTGCCTGTCTTATCTTATCCCATGTCTTCCCTTGGTGTCAAGCCAATATTATCAAATCCCTGCCTGAATGGTGGTACAGTGGCACAGCATATGAGCTTGAGTGTCTTCACTGTCTTCTTTTCTCATTCTTCCAGCAGCCAAAAGCTTCAGTAGGTGAATTAGTTGCTGTACATTTGAGTAATGAGTATGAATGACTTGTGTATGCATGGTCAAGGGTATATTTCTTGGTCATATTAGCAGTCTCCACCATGACTCATGACCATAAGTCTTCTTTTCCCCAGAATGACCCTAATTCATATTGAAAAAAAGTAATCTCTTACTCTCTTAAGACAATGTCATAGACATAGTTGGATTGTTCAAAGAAGATATGAATGAAAATCTGTGCAAATATTAATAAGAGTAGTGCATCCTTGTTATATATGTATAGTAATACAGCTCTCTGTTACTTAGCTATAATTCCTTGTATTTAAACTTTGATCAGCTTGAAGTGAGCTGCTGGAGAAGCTTGCCATGAGAACCCCATGCTGAACAAGGTGCCAGACACGCTCTCCCTGCTGTCCTATTTAGTGGCTTGTGGACCGTAGCATCTGCCTATGCCAAGGGTTGTGTAGAAAGAACCACAGAGTGGGAGGAAGACCAATCTCATATGATCTCACTGTTTCTGCTCTATGGCCACTTGAGCCAACGCTAGATTCACGGCCAACCATGCACATGGCTTTTCTGATTTGCTCGGCCGTATGTTCTTGATGTTAGCCAAGCATGAAAGACTAAGAGCTCTGAATCATGTCACGCTGCCTGGCTATGCAGATTTACTGGTTCTCAAAGACATATACATATGCCTAACCATATGCTAGTTGTGGTGTTTTATATAGTGCTTTTAACAATGATTAAAACAGAAAGTAATTTATTGTGACAGGCTGCAAAGTGCCTAAAGATACAATTTAAAAGTGGTTGATTATGTAACAACGTCAGCAGCAACCTCATTTCCCCTCTCTTCTGTTCCAACCACTCAGCAATCAGCACCAGTATACTAATCACCGGTCTGATCATCCGTCATCATCTCCATCTGTTTCTCACTGGTTCATGCACTTAAGTTACAGTAGATGCTTGAATAATTCATAGGTCACCATGTGGCTTAACAAACAGAAAGAAATCCTCTGAAATTGGGTACAAGGACTGGATTGAAAATAAGAGCCAAAAAAAGTTCTGGGGAATTCCTATTCCTTAAGACTATATTAAAAATAAAATAAAGTCTGCTTCTAGGGAAGAAAAAATATGAAGAAAGGACAAATTTTGCACAATACTGTATGCTGGTATGTGTGTTGGAATTGTAAATTGGCCTTTCGATAAAGCAGTTGCTGAAGATGGATGGATGGATGAGTAAAATATTGAGTGGACAAATTAACAAATGATTGAACTTTCAAAAGGGTTAATAAACCCTCTTCTAAGACTAAAAAAAGTTTGTTACACTTTCCTAAATATTCTGTATATCTATTACACCTGATAACATTGTGTTTACACAAAATGATTTATCTATGTTAATTTATACTGAGCATTAATCATGTTGAGGTATCATAACTTTCATAAGTGCAAAGATTTATTTATTTTTACGTAAATTCAAGAGACCTTTTATTCAGTGAAAAATATTCTTGCACTAATCAAATTTTTTGCATCTAGCTGCAGCATGAATCTGGTTCTCTTGATTTGAATATTTAATACTATAGAATCTTTTTACAGGTCGTAAACAATTTTTAAAATCTATATTTTACACATTACATAAAAGTTTTCTTAAACTCATTTTAAAGGCTTATTTTAAATGTAACAATTCTGTTTCACACATTAGAAGAAAAAAATTGTCCATATTCATTATTTAAAAAAAATTACTTCTCATATCCCAACTTGTTAGGAAGTTGGAGTTAGAGCAGAGGATAGAGCATGATGCAGCATCCCTCAATCAGCGAGGCTCCAGGGCTACCAGTGGATTGAACCCCCAACCTTCTGATCATTCCACCCTTGGACTTTGCGTCTATAGGCACCATTGCCATATAAGTAGTCGTAACTGTGTCATATCACTTAACCTTACTCTCCATCTTGTCTGCTGGTTTTGGCCCTGTAGGACCAAAGCTCCATTAATTTACCTTTATGCATGGACAGTGATTGAGTAATACATCATGCTCATAGGGCAAGATTCTCAGACTGCCTGCGGCAACAGGAATTGGTATTTCTGCGCCCAAGTCTACAGCTAGAAATAGACCTGTCAGGGCACACTGGAAAAATAATTATCTAAAAGCCTAATTCACTGTCCTTAATGTCTCTGTATAGAGGAAATCTATTTAGCTGAAGCACAGCAATGACCAACAGAACCAAGATCTCTGGCTTACCTACTGTATAATATTGTACAAACACATTTAGTTTTCCTAAAATTAAATGATCTGATAATGATGTAATAATCTGCATGTACATGTATGAAAAGACTATGTGACCGAGTGTGTATTATACAAGACCGAGTAATCTGATTGGATGAGAGGCATTCTATGAGTGGTGATATAGGACATAACATTACTGGTACGTTTAATTATATGTGTCACTCCGCATCACAGGTGATCTACTGTAACAATCATTAAGCATCACCAGCATGTGTGAAAATAGGCCATCTACTGGAAAGATTCAAAACCAGCATTCAAAACCAGCTATAATAGAACTTTGAGCAAGAAAACACAGCAGACAATGTTATGTCCTCTTAAATAACACTTGTCTCCTTTGGAATTGCTTCTAAGTTGCCTCTGAACCCCCCTCACCAACCGTCCTGACTAACCTGAGCTGCAAAGTTAACTAGCTCAAGGATAATCCCAGTTAACCCAAGGCTGAATCCCAAATCCCTCTATACTGTGATCCCTAATTAAAGTTTTTTTGAGCCAGGGATTTGTACACCCTGGCTCACTAGCTTTCCATTAAATGCTATTTGAGATTAAACCACGAAAGCTGAGAGTTTCGTGACATTCTAAAATGAAATAAGTAGAAATTTTTATTTAAGAAGTTTTTCTTAAATTTAAGGACTGTCCACCACCTTCAAGGTTTATTCTCTGCACCCATTGACTACACAGAACTAGTAAGACTTTAAAACTCCTGGTAATTACCCTAAATATCTGTCACCAGCTCAACAAAATTGGGCGTCCAGTCAAAATAGCACAATAAAGACTCATCAATGAGATAAAGGAGCAACCCAGAATGACAACCAAATATTTGAAGGCATCATTGAAACTATAGTAGCTAACATCTGGGTTCATGAGTCCACACTACATCAAACATTGAACAAGTACTGTAGGATGTCCATGGCAGGAAGAAAGCCACTGCTTACTAAAAAGAACATGGCTGGATGCCTAAAGTTTGCGAAAAAGCACAGTGACACTCCACAGCGATATTGGCAAAATGTTTTGTGCCCTGATGAAGCTAAGATGGAACTATATGCAAAGAACATGCAGCACTACATCTGACATAAAAAGGCATGAAATAATCAAGAAAACATCATTCCCACTATAAAGTATGGTGGAGGAAACATCATGATTTGGCCTGCTTTGCTGCATCAGGACCTGGACAGCCTGCAGTTATACAGGCGAAGATGAATTCCCAGGAGTATCAAAAAATTCTTCGGGAAAATGTGAGAATGTCTGTATGTCAGTTTAACCTCTGTAGAAGCTGGGTGATGTATCAGGATAAAGACACAAAACATCAGAGCAAGTCCACAAAAGAAAGACATCAGAAAAACAAAATTTGCATTTTGGAGTCAGGCAGAGCCCAGACCTCAACCCAAGAAAGATGCAACAGTATGGAATTACCTGAAGAGAGTCATACACGCGAGACGTCCAAAGAATATGACAGAGCTATAAAAAAAAAAAAGTTCTGCCAGGAAGAATGGGCTAAAATTCCTCTTGAATGATATGCAGGTCTGATCCACAGCTAGAGCATGCACCTGGTTAAAGTTATTGCTGCCAAGTGGGGGTCAACCAGTTATTAATTCCAAGGGTTCACTTACTTTTTCCCACTACCATTTTGAATGTTAAATGAGTGTGTTCAATAAAGACATGAAAAATCTGGATATTTTTCTGTTATTATTTTAGGTAAAGTACATTATATTTGTCAAGGGTCTGCGTTTGATTCCCAGCCAGGGTTGACTCTCTATTTACAGCTTTGCCGGTGTATTTTATGGCATAGGCCAGTCAGTGGCTTTCTGTCCTAACTATTCATTATTCCCACTGTAGTATTTTCTGTCTTTCCACTGATTTATTGCGGATTAAGTTCACCCAGGTGTGTTTGTTTTGAGGTGATTAATATTTGCCCGTCTCTTTGGTGATTCCTCATCTAGCTGAGTGTTTAAATCACAGCTCTTGTCTTTTTATTACCGGAGCTGTTTCCTGTTAGCCACACAGTCGTGTGTAAAATCTGCACATTATTTATGGGCTGTTCCAAGTTTGTTGACAGGAAACCAATCTGGAGGGAGAAAAAAAAAAAAGTTGACTTTTGCATGGACTGTCACTCGAGCTGCTTTGCTCTCCTGCTTACTTCAATACATTATGTTCAAATGGTTTGCCAAGGAGGATGTACGGCTACGCAGTGCTATTACACTGCATTAGTTCAACATAATTCTGCACTACCATAGGTTTAATAATCCAGCACTGTTCGTCTGTCCACGTTTTATTTTTGATGCCTCAAATGAAATATCATCATCATTTTCCACCAGAGGAGTAGCGCCAGTATACTGTAGGATCACTCTCTGTGTTTAAAGTTAACTAATTCTAAGGTCAAACACCATATCTTAACATCTTATAACTGCTCCTGTGTCAAATGTGCAGGTTTTGGCTCAAACACGATGTTATAAGGAGATAGAGTTCTCCTATACAGCGGATTGAAAAAGGCAGTGCTTTGGTTTAAAAGAGCATTCACTTTGAACCCTTCAAGGTTCACAGCATGAGTTCAGTGTTTTCTTTGTAACAAATCATGAAAGGTTATTTACACCTACATAGAGGTGTAGTACAGCCAGAGAGACGCTTTACCAAAGCAACACTTTGCCCTTGGAAAAAAAAAAAAGAAAAAGCATGTAGGCCAGTTTGCTGTGGATGAAACATACTTACCAGGAGTTGCTTATGGCGTCATGTTTTCAATAGATATCTAAAAATAAAATGAATGCAGCTTGCACTGTGCAAAATTTATGCCAGCATTGCGTCCTCTCTGTATTGTCCTTACCACATGCGGTTCTAAGTCAAAAGACCTAATTGGTTTGTGTGATGAGCGTGATAGTGCTCATTAATTGAGAGCCTGCATGAACTCTCATGTGATGCATTCGTGTGACTAGATTACCCCAACCATGCACACAATCCCTCCTCAGGGGTCCTGAATCACAATGGTGAGTCATTCCATGCTAGCTGTGATATGACCGATTGTTATGAGCTCCATCGCTGCAGGATTGCTTCCCATAATGCTTTTGGCCTGTCACACTAAACAAACAGCTCTTTTACTGCAGGACTTAAAGTCTGACTCACAATCAGTCAGTTTAATGGATGTTTTACAGATCAGTAAGTTTTGGCCGAATTGTCAATTTTTAAGGCAAATAGTTGTTCACACTGAGAAATTCAAAACAGTGTCGTGTTCAATTAATATCAAGATATAATAATAGTCTATTAATAGTATAAATATTGAGACTAAGATGTAAGAACATCGGTGTAGAGGAAGAGGAGAGCTATCAAGATCTGCTGTAGAGTGTTTTCAGGTTGTCTGTTCATCTCTCGTTCTGTCCATCCTTCCACGATTTTTTCCACCGCTTAAAATCATGCCTATAGGTAAATTGGTGCTATTTTCCAATGTCTGAGGGTAGTGGAGGCGGCACGGTGGTGTAGTGGTTAGCACTGTCGCCTTGCACCTCCAAGGTCCGGGTTCGATCCCTGGCCAGGCTCGATTTCTGTTTCTGTTTGCATGGAGTTTGCATGTTCTCCCCGTGCTTGGTGGGTTTCCTCCGGGTACTCTGGTTTCCTTCCACAGTCCAAAGACATGTAGGTTAGGCTAATTGGCGTTCCCAAATTGCCCGTAGTGTGTGAATGAGTGAGTGAGTGTCTGTGTGCCTTGTGATGGATTGGCACCCTGTCCAGAGTGTATCCTGCCTTGTGCCCTAAGTCTCCTGGGATAGGCTCCAGGCTGCCCGCGACCCTGAATACAGGATTAAGCGGTATAGATGGTGAGTGAGTGAGGGTAGTGGTTAGCACTGTGGCCTTGCACCTTCAGGGTCGAGGGTTCAATGCATTTCTCAGTCAAGCACTTTTTTTTTTTTTTTTGAGCTACAGTAGTCACTTCATATTCAGTACCATGATTGTGACAGCACGGAGGCTTAGTGATTAGCAATGTCGCCCTGCACCTTCAGGGTGCAAGTTCAATTCCTGCCCCGGGGTCTGTGTGTGGGGACTTTGCATCTTCTCCCCATGCTTGGTGGGGTTCCTCCAGCTACTCTGGTTTCCTCCCACATGCAAATTAGGCTAACTGCCGTTCCCAAATTGCCCGTAGTGTGTGAATGTTGACCGGAGGTCCTATCAGATTGTAAATATGGGAATAAGGCCAATGGTCATCGGCCCCTAGTTGGACTCCAGAGGTTTCTGGATGGATGGATGGAACATGATTGTGCTCCACGTGATGAAACACGCTTTTGGTTGCTGAAATTGTTTTTCCACAGTGTTTATGTTTGTCTTCTTTTGTTCATTCTTGTCTTCACTAAAGCCAAACTGTGTCCGGACAACACACCAATCAGTGCAAGCTGCTCAGTTGGCTTGATGTTTACGTTCTCCTTCATGGTGCTTCCATCTCACAAACTGGACATGGTGGAGTCTTGCGACGACACATGTGCTAGTATGGTTTTAAAAGAACAATACATGAACAAACACAATGAGGAAAATATTAACAGAATAAAATGAATAAACAAAATAATAGATATGAGCAAGATTATGTCATTTAGAGTTTCTGAATGTCAATGAATATATCCTGCCGAATTTTATACTATTAGATGTTTGCCGCTTATCTTATAAATTCTTCATTCCCCAATATCAAAATGTCTCCACACTTTTCGTATGTAATCTGTTCCTGCAAAGCATCTGCCATACAAGACTTTACATGTACATTGTTAAAAACTAGAATATATTAGAACTGTTAATACAAACCTGTGATTTATCATGCTGAAAATGTCTTAGTGATTTGACATAATATAATATGAAATACAGACATACAATAACTCTAACCTAAACCCTAAATGACTGTTCTCATTATATCTGTTGTTCCTAGTGTTCTCAGGTCATCCTGCAGCTCTATATAAGTGACTGATGCTTTTTCACTTACCCTCCTGTAGACTGATGGTGCATTTAATTGTTATACCCAGGTGCATTGAAATCTTGCCACGATTAGTTGTCCTCAACCTCAACCTGCGTATTTTTAAAAACTGTTGTTGTTTGTTTTTGTCTGCTTCTGTCAAGGGCCCTCCCCAGCGTCACACCCGATCCGCACACAGAGTGACAGGTTTTACTCTTAACGTCCTGCTGCGACCCTCCTAATTTATCCAGACTTGGGATCAGAACTGCATCCAGTGCTTGGGATTTGGCCACTGGCTTGGAATCAAAACCAGGCATTCCACATGGCAGGCGAGAAACCTACCACTAAGCCATTTTTAAAAGATTGTATTGATTGGAACGTTTAAGCTCTCGGCTCTGAACCTGTTCTGTTCAAGAGTTGTTTCATAATCCGCTCACTGGGAATTTTTACAAAGCTCCTTCACCTTTACCTGAACTCTTCTTGTTTGCACCTACTGTATGTGTGTGCCCTGCGATGGATCGGCACCCTGTCCAGGGTGTACCCTGCCTCATGCCCTAAGTCTCCTTGGATAGGCTCCAGGCCCCCCGTGACCCTGAATACAGGATGAAGTGGTATACTGTAGATCAGGGGTCTCAAACTCGGTTCCTGGAGGGCCGCAGCCCTACAGAGTTTTGTTCCAACCATAATTAAAAACACCTGATCCAACTAAACAGGTCATTAAGGCTTATTTGAAAACTACATGGTTTGTATGTTGGAGCAGGGTTGGAACAAAACTCTGTAGGGCTGTGGCCCTCTAGGAACTGAGTTTGAGACCCCTGCTGTAGATGAAAAGTGAGTAAGTGAGCCTTTAGAACTTTGATTGATTTTACTTTACAAGTAGGTGGATATCTGACCATCACACCCATATGTGAGTCACAAACTGTTTCTAAAAAAAGGAAGCAGGAAGCACAAAATTGTAAAAAAAAAAAAAAATAATCATAATAAAAAAAAAACATTATAATTTCCTTTCCTAAGGGGCCCAACCCTCTCTCCTCTTGCTATTCTCGCCATACTTTTCACCCATTACAATTCCTGTTTTTCCAAGACACAGACTATTTGGATGAGTTATGGACAGGAATAATGCACAGCCATCAACCTGTAGGATATACCAGATGATGACCATCTAGGCAATGGTTCGCAAGCTTATTCCTGGAAGACTACTGCTCTGCACATTTAAGTGTTTTATCTGCTCAACCACACCCACTTCAATTAAGAAAAGGCTTGCTCTGGGAGCTGAGAAAGCACGTAAAGGTGCACAGAAGGTGTCCTCCAGGACAACTGGTGTAGACTGTTAGTAAAGGGATCACATGCACCTACACTGAATATGGGTGCTTTTCACTTTGCTGTTACATTTATTCACGTTTATCTCACCATACATATGAAAGTTCTTGTTTCAATGAGAAAGTAATATGGACAGAACTGAAGGCGGTTTGCCGTCCACAAATTCACTTCAGATGCAGAGAGTGGCAGTGTCTGCCAATACTAGTCATCATTTTAAAAAAAAAACTCAGTATCCATTAAATGCTGTCCATTAAGTTTTATGAGCATAAATTAAAGTATCTTAAGGAGGATCAGGCCATAAATATTAAATGAAGATGCTGCAAATGGAACTGCAAATAAACATGAAAGTAAATAGACACACATAACTTTCTCAAAAGTTATATCCAAGGCTGTTTAAGTCTAGGACTAGGCTTAATATCTGTATGTGAAACTATTCCCCAATACTGTAACACTCTACTAATCTCAGGATTGTGAAGCCATGCACAAGTTCCAAAAGAGTGCGCAGTGAGATGAGCCACAATGTTTATATCCAGAGCCTGCTATGCATGGTTGATATACGATGACATTGCTATACATTAAGCAGAAGAGTTTCTTCTCTTTAGATCAGTTTTGTGACCTCTCTGGCAGTTTGTCAGGAATTGAGGATGGTTCTGCCTCCATAAACCTATCCATCATTACACCCTGAGTAGATGGGAGCAATCTGTATCCAAGGACTGACTATCAGGATCCAAAATCTCAGCACCTTGTTCTGGCTCTGGCATGCATGCAAGATGAACAACAAAACTGTCCTTTTTCTCACCTTGAGCCACCGCAGCATCACTAGTCTTTGGCTTGATGGCAGGCTGCCTGGTGTGCCAGGTTAACTTTTGGCACCTCCATGAGTGATTCAGGAAGTCAGAGTCAAACGCTTATTGAGCCAGATAAGCTCCCTGAGTGATGAAAAGTGATTTTCAGTGATGGCAGCAAGACTGTGCCATTTTCACATTTCACTAAAACAAGCCTATTGTTGTGTGATAGTTTTGCTTTTTGATTGTAATGAGGAAATAAGCCGACTAAAGGTCATTTATTCAGTTTTAAAAGGAGCTGGTCAGGATTGTGGTGGACCTGGAACCTGTTCCAGGGATACTGGGCACAAAGCAGGAATACACCTTCAATGGCATGCCAGTCCTCTGCAGGGCACCATGCACATAATAGATATGTATGCCAAGCTGCAATTTACGTTAGCCGTCCTCTCTACTGGCATGTTTTTTGGAAGACAGAAATCAGATGGAAACAGGGGGGGATACACACAGAAACACCACACAGACAAAAACTAATTAAAAAACTCCAACGCACATTGAGTATAAGGAAGGCAGACGGAACTTTACTCTGTGAAGAAAAGTAAAGTCATCTTTTTTACATCTCATACTTTATGCATTAATAATGAGTGCTTATGAAATGAATGCCACTGTATTTTAACATTATTTGAAGCAAGCTCCAGCTGAAACAAAGAAAAGTTTTTTGAACACAGAAATAAGAAAATCTGTGAAATGCGCTACATGACTGTGTATGGGTATAATCTTGTAACGATGCATGTGGACAATCTTTGAGGAATTATGAGGAGTTGGCACAGAGCTGCGTACCTTAGCACTCATGGCTGTAAGTGGGGCAGCACACTGAGCGTCTGTGGGAAACAGCAGAGCCATCCGTTATCTGCATACAGCCCAGACAAAACGGAAGCACCAGCTGCACAGCGTTGCTCTAAAGTGCTGATTTGGTAGCAAACTCTTCAGGCATATAACTGATTAGGAAAACAAATGTTGTGTTTATTAATGTCCAACTCAGTGTGTTAAAATGCAGTTGTTTTAATGGACGCTAGTACTCCATACTGTATATACACACAGGTATGTACCCGGATGTATTAATGTAATACACTGATGGCCACTTCGTAAGGAAAGTCTGTATCTAATCAGTCATCCACTTAGCTAATCATGTGGTATTTCACACTCATCCTGTACAGTGTACAACAGACAAGCACACACACACGCACACACACAGAATGGGAAATTTGGAGACACCTACTCGCCTCATCTGCATGTCTTTGGACTGTGGGAGGAAACCCATGTATCCGGAGGACAACTACCAAACACGAAGAACATGCAAATGCCATGGACACAGACCCAAGGTGGGAATCAACCCCTGGACTCCACCCTTGACTCCACAAGACCACAGTGCCACCCTGGCAGTATTAAAATGCACAAATCTCTTATAGATGCAATATTCACAGGAAACATCCAAAAAAGAAAATTGTAATCTCTTTTACATTGACTTTATCATATGGTTGTTGGTGTCAGACAGGCTGGTTTGTGTATTTCTGAAACTGATCTTCTATGATACAAGTTTTTAGCATGCTTACAGAAAGTCAGCCCTCTTGGCAACCATGCTGAGCACCTCAGAATGGGCTACACCAGGTTCACATCAGGAATCTGTGGTTAAAGAGGGGGTAAAGTTATTGATTTTGGACAGTTGATTATTAGAACGTGACCAGGGACAGTATTTACTAAACATCTCTGAATGAGCAAAAAATTCTCAGAGTGATGCAATTTTGGTCCCACTTTTAGGAATAAGTGTAAGAGCAATTTATGAACACTCTTAAAATAGGAGTTGACTCCTATCTCCACCAAAAGTTAGGAGAGTTCGATGAGTGTTGTACATAACCGCTTAGGAGTTGCAAGGAAATGCCGTTAAAGCAAGGAAACGGGTGAAGGAAAGAGACGTTTTGGTAATATTTAGTGACAAGGTGCTCATAAAAGATACGTTTGGACAAAAAGAGAACACTTCTTTTGCGACAGATCACAAAATTGTGGTATGCAACTGGTTCATTAACGGTCTTTTAGTATGCTGTCTCTGCAGATGACTGCTACTGTACATTATGTTTTTTATAAGTGCGAAGATGTAGCTTTGAAACAATCATGATTTGGGTTTGTCAGCTGACAATGTGTAAATTATAAATCAAACTTTGCACCGCAGATCATGTGCTGATTTAAATATTTTACCACCATGCAGTGTGAAATGCAGTGTGACATGGCCTTTCTGTTCTCGCCATATGATCGAGACAGCAAATGGCACAAATGGCCATTCGAGCGCCCCTGAGCAAAGCTCTCAGATTGACGGCACATGTCACACAATAAATATGAGGCGTCCATTCCTTTTCTTGATCATAAATGTTACTGTTAATATGCGTTCTTTACAAGAGCAGCCTCTGGGCGCCACTGTGGCGTACAGTAAATGTGTACTCACCACAAATGTGTTTTCCCAGGGTGAGAAAAACAGTGTTGATGGGGTTATCACAGAAACTCCATTAATGTAACATAAATAGGAAAAATGTGGCAAAAGTGGAAAAAAAATGATAAAGCGCTATGTGTAGGCAAGTTTGGGTTTGATTTTCATGATCAGCAGCCAAAAATCTATAAGTTACACCAAACAGTGTTCAACAAGCAAAATCCTCCGCAACCAAAACAATCTCATCGTTCTTTTCAGAATTTTCATCAGATTATCACTGTTCTATAGAGCTCTATTATAGGGCTTGAGACTGTTGTGATTGGAGCAGTCTTATTAGGTTAAAGTCATACAGCTAAGTAACGCATCTATAGGTTTTGTCTATGTGCATGAAGCTTTCAAACAACGCTGCTTTCACCGTTTCACAAATTTTCCACTATTTGATGCTACAAAAAAACTGTGAAAACTCCAACACCCACAATAATGTATTGCATACTTTGCGGCTTTCATTGATGTAAACAGTAACGTCACATGCTTTCCTAGGAACAGTCCTTCTCCTTCCTGAAAATAAATAAGAGTAGGTAGCTGTTACTTTAAATGTTCCTTTACTTTTATGTTCCTTCCTAAGCTAGGAATATTTTTAGTCCTAAACTACCTTTGAGTGCTGTTACTAGGGGTGATTCCCGAAACACTTAGTAAATATGATCAAATTGATTGCCATTTTTTTCTCAATCCTGAACTGTACAGTTTCCATTATTGTTGAGGATTCCTGCTTTTGTCTGCAGTGGAATCCGATGGGGGACGCTGCTATGGCACCCCATCCTATTTAGGGTTCAACTTGTTATACTTTCTGATTCTTCCAATGCATTTGTGCATATACAGTATTCCAAATAAAGTGGCCAGTGAGTGTATGTACAGTACTGTAATGATCTCATACTTGTCTTTAACCTTATGTCACCTCTGGAATAAAAATGAACCCAGTCCAAAATCATTGGGAGATATGATATCACTTTAATCTATAATAAAACCTGCTGTGAGGTGCCATAAAAGAAATGACCATTTTTAAAGTTTTATTAGATTCAGAAAGTAGAAATATGCAGGTTACCCCAGAGCTAATGGCCTGCAGGGTATTCTAAAGTCTAATTAGGAAACATCCAATGTCTTTACATCTTATTGAGACGATTCTTATCTTATTTATTTACACATATGAATGATGGTAGGCACTGCATAGCAATACACATAATGTGTGCACAGTGATAGTAGAAATGAAATTGAGGGTTATCTCTTGTACCAACAGTGGAGTTATGTGAGGTTACCACTGTAATGTCTTCCTGTAAGATGCAGTTAGCACCTAAACATGCAGATCTTTTTTTTAAGTGTCAAGACTGTGTCTTATACACTGATCCGCCTTAATTCATTAACAGAATAACATTGATTATTAATTATATACTAGCAAACTGGTGATAGGATCATGGGCACCTAAGGCTTATTTATGCCTCTGACCTGTCTAGTCTGATCCTACAGAAAAGCCAATGTAGCACAACTTGCATAAAAAAGTAAATGCTGGACACAATCGAAAACCAACAGAACACCGAGTGCACCACAGCCTACCATGCCTGGGAGCCAGCAGGCAAAGAGACTAAGGCTGACTAAAGAGACAGGGGCTTCAAACCCCCCAGATTCCAATCTGATTGAGTACCCATGGAATGCACTGGACAAACAAGTCCGATCCAACCCACAACCCACAGCCCCCAAAGGATCCAGACACCACAGCACACCCTCAGAGGTCACAGGCAGAGGAGAATCCTACACAATATTGGGCTTAATGTTTTGCATTGTAATGTTATGGCTGAGTGGTATATGTATGCAAAACAGAGCCAGGCCTGGATGTGGCTATAACACTGGATTTGTAAATGGGTATTAGAGACTTTATCTTTGTCTCACTGTTGGCCAAGCACTTATTTGAAATTGGCCTTATTGGCACTGTATTAGAGGTACCAATAATTTGTGTGAGGCGTTAATGCTTGGGTCTGTGTGGATGAGGGGCACTCAGGAAAATTTGGCCCTCTATGTCTGATTTGATCACAATCAACATAACATACAAATCATAAAACAGACAAAAAAACATCACAATTCAACAATGTGGCTTGTAATGTGAATGTAGCCATACAGTAGTAGTAGCATTACTGTTCAACATTGAAAAAAATCCCAGGGCAACATGTTCATACTGTAGGTGTTTGCTGCACAGTTCCTGGTCACCTGACTTTTTGATGTCACATAATGATGCTGAGCCTAGACCTGAGCAAATATGCATGAAGGTTACATCACTTCATTCGCTTCTCTTCTTAACCCTGATGCATCCATCACTCTGGAACAGGAGCCAATCTGGACTCATCAGACTACATAAACTTTTTCCATGAAACTTCATGCTCTGTAGCAAACCCTTGTTAGCAGCCTTGTTCCTGATTAGTCTCGCTAACAAGTGGCTTAAGGACACAGAGCAGTTATCAATCCTGTGTGCTCAGGCCACATTGTGTGACAGTCACTGCTCCCACTTGTACTGTAAAACGTAGTTGTGAATTCCACTGTTGAATTTTTACAATGCGACTTTACATGGGTTTAGGTGATGGCTGATCCTGCTCGCTCATTTTTTCCATGCTACTTCCACAACTTCCTTCCAAGTTGTAGTTTAAGACTTTTTCTTTTAGAACCAATTTCCAATAATGTAAAATCTTCTTTTTTCTCTCTCTTTACGCAGACCAATTTGGCCAGGCGGCATATACCTAGACATTGCTTCAGTAAAATTGTAAAAAGCATGTATTCTCCATCCATTAATATTGGAACACACTTTCCAGTTAAGAACTGCAAAAAGTATTTCAAAAACCTATTTAGTATAAAGAACCTTTAAACGTTTTCATGAAAGTTTCTAACCAGTCAGAGAAGGCCAGAGTCATTTTTACTTCTTCAGTTCAGTAGGTGGTGGTAATGTATCTTTGAGCTCATTAATCAACTGCCAATAATCCCAAAAGAAAAGAAGTCTTCAGCTTCAGTGTAAGTCAGGGGTAGCTCGGTGGTTAAGGCATTGGACTACGGTTCGGAAGGTCCCAGGTTCAAGTCCCACTACCACTGTTGTCCCTGTTGGGCCCTTGAGCAAGGCCCTTAACCCCAACTGCTCAGATGTATAAGGAAATAAAAATGTAAGTCGTTCTGGATAAGGGCGTCTGCGTAGATGTAATTGCCTAGATGTTGGCAAATTGGTGGTGTGGCGTAAATTGGGCTACTTTTTCTCATCTTCAGCTGGCAAATGGGATCTGGGGCGAGAATTTTTACCAGTTTTCTGTACTTTATTTATTTATTATTTAAACAAGGAGCACTTAATACTTGCTAGTTTATTTTGGTGCTTTGCTGACATTATGTACAGTAGGCCCACCAATCTGCAAATAACACAAGCGGGGCAAAAGTAAACCAGACAGGAGGTGCACAAAAATAGTGCCAAATTCATCCAAAAGGCATGAACTAAATGAACAACAGTACATAAAGACGCTGAGATGATGCCTAACTGAACTGGCCTTCTTTAAAACCTTTCCACCATTCAAATGTTTTACTGCGGTTAAGCGTCTCATCAGCGTACTGTGCTTGAAGTCCGTAAATGTCAATAAGTTTTACGACTTCACAAAAGATTTCATCATTCATGAGACGTTTCATCACAAGCCGCATTTTGACTCGAACACCCAGTGTAGAATGGTGCACTGGAGACTGGGGATTAAAAAAGCATTTCATTTCTACACTTGTGAGTCGAGGCCAAGAGAACCTCGTGTAGAATAATGTGAAAGCATGCAAGCAAGTGTAAATGCTTCAGCTCCTAAACTTGAAATATGGCCATCACGCCTGCCGCAAGTGCATCATTAACATTCACAGTGTCGCACGTTTCTCTGCAACTTTTAAATGAACATTAAAAGAACTAAATCATTATGATTGACACATTCACCTTTTCATTGAAGGTCAGCTGGTGTTATGTGCCATTTATAAAGACTGATGTCATCAAAACTGTCCACTCATCAGTTTTCCTTCCTTTCCAATTTGAGCTGATTTGCTCAGAACCTGCAAAATTACCTTTGTGAATGGCTTAGTAGTCTGTAGGGAACGATCCTAATCCTAGGATGTAGGCAAGATTTTATACCAAAAGAATCCATAAACTCAGTCAGGGTCATAGAATGTTCTGAAATATAATTGTCTTAGAAGACAGAATGAAATCCTTCCCTTGGCTGGGGGCCCAGAACTGCATTTCTATAACAAAGAAGATATTTGATATACTTCAGACAATGACAGATTAGACAAAAGGTGTTGTAATCTAATCATTTACTATTTAGTTAAATGAAGTAGGTGGTTTTTGCTTAATCACCAGTCAGGATCATCTTGACCCAGAAGCAATTTAGATTGCAGGCACATTTACAACTTTCATTTTTAGCTGGGATTAAAAGAAACCTGCCAATTTTGGAAAGCGTGTTTGATTAAAAGAGCAGCATGACTCATCTCATGCCTTTAATTCTCATCAGTAATGAGTTTCTTCTGGTAAAAAAAAAAAAACCTTAAGAGTGCAAGGTACAAATTGTATGCTGTCACAAGGATCTGCTCTCATCTCATCACACACTGTTCTTTTGAGAGATGAATACTTACCTTGCATCTTGCACGTTTTTCCTGAGACATATATTTGCACCTTTATTTGTATCTCTGTTCACAAATAAAAAATAAAAATAAAGACAACCGTGTAGTAGTATGCTACACACAATGATTGGGACAAATAGCTAAAAGTCTCATAAGCATGTTGAGCTAGAAACTCTAATGATACGGACCAGTTCAGCATGGAATCTAACACAGTCATGTGAAAATTAGATAAAAATAATGGTTTGGAAAACATTGTGGGCTATTTATGTGCCTGTGTGTGGGTATGTTTTATTTTATTTTTTTTTCCACCATATTCTACTGTATAAGGCAAGACACAGAGATCCTTAATCATGTAACAATCTTCTGAAACCATTTCTGTTATTTACTGTAGTTGGGGAAATAATCTCACCTCACTTTGAACTAAGGATTTTAGGATGTTTTTTTTAGGATGTTTTTTAAATTTATTTTTTTGCATCTAAAATCATAATATCATCAGTTATGTAAATGTGAAGGTCATTAATTCCATGCACTCGATATTAGATTAAACAGAATGAGTGCGTGTTCATCCTCCTTTGATCTAAAGGCATTAGTCAAACATAACAGGATGCATCCTGCAGTTGTACGGAGACCACCCGGCTTTCAAATATAAACTCTGAATAACTTTAAATACATTTTTAATACATTTTAACCCAATTAATGACTCTGATACTAATGCCAAAAAGCAGTTTCCTATCTAGTAGAGATTGGACGATTTTATTTTAATGTTTGCTAACTACATATTCCTTAATACCTGGATGGAACACCTTTTGGGTATGCGTGTAATGTACAGTATTTGCATCGTTATACAATAGTCAGTAAGTTTGTTTCTTTTATGGAACGCTAAAGTGTTTCATTTTTAAAGCTGATTTTTTTTGTCAGTCTTCTATAGATGCTATCGATTGAATGATTGATTGATTAATTGATTAAATAAATGAAATAAATAAATAAGTAAATAAGTAGACATTTCTCTGTGCTTTTTGTTTTCATATTTCGATTCAAACTATATGCGAAGTCTTTCAAGAAAATTCATTAACTTTGCGCTAATCAGCCTTTTAAATCTGCACCTCTCATCTTTACATTTAATGAACCACTCCGGCATCTCCTCGGTGACTACACAGAGTTCTGTAATCCCAGCTTCCACCAACGTAGTAATGAGGTCAGTGCAGAAGTGTCCTCCGGCCTAGTCGATAGCCCTCAAACATTGCAGGAACCGCTGTGATTGATGAGCCAGACTCACTGAACAGACAGAGTAAATAAAGAGGAGTGATGCTCAGGCACGTTATGCTGAACCGATAAGAAGCACAGTAAATATATTATTCTCTAGCCAGTTCAGAGTGGAAAAAAATGTACATCTGGAAGTTAGCAAAAACATGGAAGCGATGCTTCTTCTTGTTCGCATTGTCCATCATCATCTCAGTAACTTCTCAGGTCTTGCTCTAATTCTGCTCTCTTTTTTTTTTCTTCCTTTAATTTATGGCTCTTAATTTACTGGCCAAAGCTAAATTACAGCTTGTGATGAGTTCTCCAAGGATGATTGATTGGGGTTATGAAAGCTAGGCATTCATTTTGAGTCAGTGATGTCTCTCACCTCATCATTACAGTAATGAGAGTATTGACGTGCAGTGCAGAGCTGGACACCTTCTCCCATAAGCAGAAAGATTGTCTCAGCACATTTAAACTGTTTATTTGTGTAAGGCGTGTTACGGATATATACATATAATTTGTCATTGTTGACAAATCTGAGATGATTTACTGTGGATCTGTTGATAGGACTGTAACTCATCAGTAATGGTGTGTGTGTGTGTGTGTGTGCGTGCGTGCGTGCGTGCGTGCGTGCGTGCGTGCGTGCGTGCGTGTGTGTAGGGGCGCTCGTATTTTAACAGTATTATAAAGTGCTTTTGGCAACCATACTGATTTCATAAGGAGACCTACTGTATCATAGCACTTTAAAAGCGTCACATCTGAACTGAACACATGCTATACTGTAATTGCACACGTACAGTATGAGCTAACCGAGGTGAAGCAGAAACCCGATAGGACTCATCTGTAGGGTCGAGTATTCTAAGGCTTTTCATACATATATGCAGGGTTTGGTGTCTCAGGCACCCCAAAGACTCATTATCATTACCAGGCAGGTGGTAGTGTGACAAAGCAAGCACTACTCTGACAGGTGCTCTATTTATTCTCTATGAATTATGGATACAGGAGACCAGTGGAGCTTTTGTGCTTCCAGTTTTGCATGTGTTGTTTGAGAGGCAGCAATCAGAACATGCAACATCTTAAATCTTATGTGAAGTCAGATTTAAGCTTAAATCTGAGCACGATGCTGTATACAAAGTTGTAATGACACTTTCAGAAAATATATTATATTTTTGCCTGGCACTGTATCATAACTATAGGTACTGTAGAGTTCTTCTTTTTTTCTAACTTGCAATATCACTTTGCAATATTTAAAATAATGAAAAGAAGAGATTCTTACTTTACAACTAATAAAACGTAAGGTTCCATTTGGAGCTTTAAAATGCAGTTCTCTATGTGATTTTACCCCAGTCGCTATTATTATATTGTAATATCTTCTTGCACTTTATTCACTTTACAGCTGTGTATTGTGTATTCACTGTCCTTTTATTCTAGTTATGTGTAGTCTCATGTACTTTGTGTAGTTTTATGAAGCACCTTGGTCCTCGGGAATTTTATATAGGGTTGAAATGACATTGAAAACCAATCTATTTATTTATTCTTTATTTATTTACTGATCAGGAATACAAAGCTTTTTTTCATCAGTCTTATGATGGCTATTATTATATGGTTTTAATATAATTGAGAAAAGCAAGGGCATATCGAGCAAGGCTGTGTTTTTTTCCCCCCTAAAATGGTAATGTTCATTTGTTTTCTCTCAAAAATTCTTTTTGGTATTTCCACAGTTGAGTTTTTTTTTCCCACTACAAAACCTGAATAATAAAATCAGGTATACAGTATATTGCATACTTTTCTTGAATTAGCGAATATTGAGTGTTCTTAAGCACTGTGCAGCAAGAAAACTTTTTACAGCTTTTTAAATAAGAAATTATTAAATATTTTATTCTCTTATAGATATCTTTAAAAAAATTTAAATTTACCCTACCGTCATTGTAGTTTCAAAATGCTCTGTGGTTCTAGTAAGGTGGTTTAGGCATACGCTATATTTTGCTTGGTATCTTATTTGCTTAGTATTTTGCCAAAGTAAAGTGTATTGCCTCGGTTATATACAGATCCATCTGAGACTAAAGTCAGGAGTCACACGCTATATTTTCATTGCTAACCTTGATGTATATAACTGAAAAATCTGTATCTTTTATAGGTTGTCCCTATCATTATTGTTGTATTTTTGAAAACACAAAAACGTTGGCGGTTCGTAAAGCAGCCCAACATCTCCTCGCCAACGGGAATGGCTCGCTAATACATTTCTAAGGTGGCTACTAGGTGGCGTCGTCCATTTGACAGGCAGTCCCATGGAACTTATAACAAAATGTCCGGGCAGGTCTCGTGAATGCAATGGAATGAGCTCAACCTCGGCACAAAACGCACCATGTTTAAGTTATGAGGATCTGTTTAATACCCATGCCAAACCACTTTGCTCGCCTGACTCCTGGCTCGCTTGGTTTAATCGGAAAACGAGACACGTCACATCGATGAGCTTGAAAAACTGTGAAAAATCATATTGATAAAACAATAATTAACCCATTCAAAATGGGCCAGAAATCACTGCAAAAATTACTTTATAAAAATAGAAGTTGATTAAGAAACGACTCGTGGTTTGTATTTTGCTGATGTGTATTTTGCACCAAATCCATATCAACACAGAGCGCCTGATCTCCTGCCATGTTTAAGCTTTAAATGGAGACGTGAGTCAAGCTGTTTGGGAGCTACAGTATCAAGGGTTGTTTGGAACATGACAACAACTGGATTTTTTAAGTAGATTCTGGTTCACTCTGGTGTCGGGTTACATTCTCAGCATGTGGGTCGGACATTCTCTTACTTCTCCATGCACAAAGAATTCGTTCTTATCAATTACAAAGTAATAGTGGGTAGTCAAATTGAAATTGAAAACACTTTGAAATCTATCTAGTGGAATATTGTGGTCTAAACTGTGTACATGCGAAGAGAGATAAATGGCTGAATGACAGTAACGAACTGAACGACAGTACTCCATAATGCTTTAACCTGAACTGTCTCTGCAGTGATGAAACGGTTTTAACTGATTGTAGGGGGTAATGAGCTGGATCTGTATTGTTATACTGCTGCAAATGCTCTCTTGTACATTTTGGATGTAACCCTGAAGTGCTTTTGCATGGGGTGTTTAGAATTGAAAAAAAATCCCACTAGTGTAACTTTTGTTAAGTTTCACTGGATCCCCTCATACCTTTAATCCCATCCAGGTGCCCATACACTCATATTCTATCAAACAGTGCACATGACCTGCAACATTTTATCACCTTACATACTCATTTATTCATTTATTTTATATACTATATATGTGTCCGGGACACATGGAGCCTATCTCAGGGAACCCAGGGCACTAGGCAGGATACACAACACTGGACGGGGTGCCGTGCATTGCAGGGAACAAGCACACACACTTACAGTAGACTTCTACTGTACAATTTGAAAATGCCAGTTAGAAATGTCCGACTCGAACCCTGGACCCTGGAGGCGCGAGGCAACAGTCGCTCTATACCACCACTATACCACTATACCACCGTGCCGACACCCATACTGTAGATACCAATACACACATAAATACATGCCTACGTTCTATGAATGTCACTAAGTTTAAAAGTGATCTATCGTGCTTAGGTAAGCCAGCAATTTATCAAGTAGTAAACTCAGGATAAGTGGGGTGTGTGTAGTTTGGTAAGCTCCATGTTAAACAGAGAGAGAGAGAGAGAGAGAGAGAGAGATGGGTTATATTTGCGTACATCCTTGTTAATGGAGAGCTAAAGAGAATTAATCAAGTCCCACAGCTGGTGAAAGAGAAGGGGCGTTAGGCCAGAGGGATGGAGAGAGGGATCAGACAGCCAGTAGCAATTAGAGCTGATCAAGTGGAGAGCATCCTCTGAGGGGAGGGGAGCAGTGGAAGAGACAGCAGGAAAGATGGTAGGAGAGAGGGAGGGAAAGAGCGGATTGGCAAAGGGAGGGCGGAAGGAATCAGTGTGAAGACCTGCTGGTAGACGGAGGCAAAGTGTCAGATGAGTTTAAAGCTCTCCGGTTGACTCTTTTCTGAAGAGACTGACAGAGGGAGGAGTGTGAACAGCAAAGGGGAGGGCAGCAAGGCAGAGAGTGTGGAGGAGCCTCTGGGTTCTCACACAGTCAAGGAGGCTGAGAGGGAAAGCCAGCTCACAGTGGTTCTTACTGTAATAGCAACGGCATCAAGGGGAACGCAGGCACAATCCGGCTGCTAAGCTTCGAAATTTGGCTCAGAACTTTAAAAACGTGGCAAAAGTTTGGTCGCAGGTCAGAAGTGAAGAGGTCAGGGTTATTGGCGTGCTGGCTTGTGGGGGATACGGGCGGGGACCCGATGAACAGCGGGATGCCCGCTGTTCAGGTGGAAGCGATCAGATGATGAGCGAGATGTCGCTCAATGGCCGAGACAGCATCGGCCAGGAGGGGGCGCAGAGCAGCAGGAACGGTCGCGTTAAAAGGGCAGTGCGCATATCCAGCATCGTCGCTCAGGAGGTGAGTGGAGGTTTATTTCAATGATGTGGCCTGTGGCATGTGCTGAAGTTCTTGAAGAACATGATAGTGCTGATTGGTGCTGGGACGCGTGATGCATGTTTCTATTGCAAATGGTCTATTGTAGAAGGTAGCAAAGAAAATGCTTAGTAGTTATACAGTAGTTATTACAAAATAGTTCTTCTTTTAACTTTTTGCTTTTCGACAAAGGTTTCCAGAACAGAGTGCTCCAGGAAGCAATGACTTGATTTGACTTCTTCTGAGAGTTTCGCCATTGCTGTTCTAGCAGCTCAGCTCTAAAACACATTACTTGTCCATTTCCTTGGGCTCAATCGCATTACACTGTGTGATGGGCCTCAAAATTGTGACCATTACTCACAACCTGCCCCTTACCCAAAAATAGAGGCCTTAAAGAACAGCAGGACATAACTAGAACGAGATATTGTTACAGCAGCCACTGTGTCTATCTTGTGTGTATCAGTATTTGAAAGTCATTTCATAGATCATTTCAGATTTCATTTATGAATTGTAATAGATACCGAACTATCTTTTTCATGTCTGTATTTGGAAATCCAGTCCCGGCCCGTTCGCACACAGTGTCACACTTGTGATGTTTATGGATTCGGAACTATTGCAGGTCTTGGAGTTGCTTAGACACTCTTGCGCTTGTACTGTATGATGTGCGTCGGGAATTAAGTCGAAACGTTTTGTATGTTTGATATAATATCAAATATTTTAAAAATATATATTGCATTTGTGTGTGTGTGTGTGTGTGTGTGTGTGTGTGTGTGTGTGTGTAGCAGTGGCATCAGATTGAACGTGGTTGCTGGGGTTTAATAAGGTAAGGGTTAGGTATCACAGTAGTTTACCGCTTTAATAATTATATCCATAATATTTGTGTGTGTGTGTGTGTGTGTGTGTGTGTGTGTGTGTGTGTAGCAGTGGCATCAGATTGAACGTGGTTGCTGGGGTTTAATAAGGTAAGGGTTAGGTATCACAGTAGTTTACCGCTTTAATAATTATATCCATAACCTTACAATAAAAGTCATTCTGGTTTTAGTGTGTATACACTAGGTGCTCCTTTATTTGCTGCTCTGACATTTATCGGGCAATTAAACAGTTTATTGATGCATAATCAAGAGCAAGTTGGGCACGGTCAAGGAAAGGTAACTTTAAGAGGCACAGATTATTCATGATAACTATCCTGAATACGCTTCTGTCGAAGAGACGCTCAGTTTAAACACGCACAGTGACAATGATTTTTTTTATTGCGAGAGATACAGTATTCATGCTGTTTAAATGTGAATTCATGATTTAAGAGCTTGAAAATCTGATCATCATCAGTTGAACTTTTGGTGAATGAATGTGACACTAATTGAGGAGCAGAGATTGTTAATTCTGCAATCAGTGTTATTCTCAGTCATATGTAGTGTAATGTAGCACTAATTACGTTTATGAAATTCACAGTGTAGCGTCAGAACAACAAAAGTGTTGATTTGGTCTCTTTCGTGTTCTATTACAGCGTCAAAGCCATAAGTTTCACTTTTCTATTATGAAGAAGTTATATAAGGACTTGTGTGTTGGATGAGGACACATTTATAATGTTGATGATGGTGTAAAGGATCTGTGTGTGATTGGCGTCTAAGGGATGTGTCTCAGTATCTGTTAAAGATAAAGCTTTTATATACTTTTTCCCCAACGTGCTGTGGTGTAAGAGGAATAAAATACATTTCTTGCACTCGGCCACATACAGTAATACCACCCAGTTGTTGATTGTTTTTTCTATAACCACATGCCTTGTCTTGTTTTATTTCTAACCTATAAATCATTTCAACTACCTTGATTATCATTTTAATTGCTTTCGAATTTGAATTCTAATCCTCGAGGTATTTTCCCGTTTTCTAAGGTAACAGATGTTGAACGGATTTCTGTGGATTCGTTTTATGTCTTCGCACAGCTGTGTATCTGCTGGATGATTGCATAAAGTTTCGTTTTAAACTGCCTCGATGTTTTGAAATGTTTGTCATTCTTGAAGTGACCTATTCAGCCACTTTATTACATCTACATGTCTGTATAATATCTCTCAGTGTCTCTCACTCTTTTTGGACTCTGGATGTCCGTGTACATTCAGTTCTTATTAAAAGCCTTCATCTGTTCCGATCAGCAGTCAGCCACGGCTAAACAATGACCATAATGGGGAATATTCAGAGCCTGGGTGAATTATCAGCTCCGAGACAAATTTCTTTTTTCTTTTTTTTCTTTTCTTTTTTAATGGCTATCCCTTTTTTCCTCGAGGAAAAGTTATGTCGACAATTTCTAGTGAGGTGGTCGGCCTTGTTTCGCGAGTGAACGAGGGGAGAACTGAAAAAAAGAGAGTGATAGAAAGTACGTGCGTGTATGACATGGAGAGAGAGAGAAAGCAAAAGAGAGGGCGAGAGAGAGAGAGAGAGATCACAAAAGAGCAAGCAGCCATCATCCATCACTTTTATAAACAGTGCCCTTATGCCCTTGAACACAACAACCAGTGTCTGTGGACAAATAAATCAAGACAGTTGTCCCCTCCTACAATTTAAATAGTGTCCCCTCCTATCGCAAAAGCCTGCTCCTGCGCTCTCTGGACTGCTGCTGTTGGATAAAGTGATCGGAAAGGTAACCGCCGTGACCCAGGACCATCCATTAAAGGGTGACACTATCACAATGTTTTAGTCACATGATCATCATGTTTGGGACAACATTTCTTGACTACAGGTAACGATGTTTTATTCACAGACTGGTGTACAGTATGTCTTCCTCATATAGTATCGAAGGCCTGTGTGACTTTTGCTAATGTTAGCAAGGGATTCTCAGTGTGCCTATATTTAAAACTGCTGCATTGATACGCTGCATCGTGTGTATTAGTGATGGGTCGTTCCTGAACGATTCGTTCTTTTTGAACGAATCTTTAACGTGACTCAGAAGAACGAGTAATCTCAGAGAGTTATTTGTTCATTTTCTACTGGCCGCAAAGCATGGCAAAAACTCCGTAGGTTATGTACTGAAAACAGAAATGAGTCGTTACCTTTGAGTCTTTTAGTAAGAGTCGCTCGTGCTTTTGTCACGTGACTCCCATAGATGCTATGCAGTGCAGTACACAGGAAACAGAGTTGAACAGTTCTCCTCAATCACTCTTCTAGTCCTAGTCGTTCGTCCTTTAGTCACGTGACTCCCATAGACGCTATGCAGTGCAATAGATTCAAAAGAACCAACGACTTGGACTAGGAGATATGATGGTGAGCTGCTCGTTCTGTTTATAATATGTCCTTAGCTGCACTATATAATATTTTCATTACTGGAACTATAGCCAAAATGTGTGTATGTAGATGTGTTTATTGAAAATGTAACATTTTATTTTATTTCTGGTCAGAAGAACGAAGTGAGCGATTCGTTCATTTTGATGAACGAGATTCAAAGAACCGAGTCACTAAAAATGATTCAACCTTCCCATCACTAATGTGAATCACTTCAGTACTCTGTATTCACCTTGTCCAGGTCTTCTTCTGAAGTCGAAACAGTTACTGCACTATACAGTACTTAGCTACGTCATCCCCGAACATGCACCGTTAACAGGAAACTCAATGTGAACTTGCTAGCCAGTGTGCCAACATGCTGTAGTACAAACAGGACATATTGTGTCTCTAATGTTACTTGCACAATGTTATTTTTTTTGCCTGTTCTTTTGTAACAACTCAGCTGTGCAGTTACGCTGCTTATCAGCACAGCTGTGATTACCCGGAGCTGAATGTCAGCCTTGCTAATATTCAGTATAACTGCACTCTGGCTCTTAACTGAATGTAGTGAAGTGTCTTACGGGAGTCGATTATCAGTATAAATGAAAAGAAATCTTCTTAATGAAGCACAGGCTTAATAACATTGATACAGTTTAGTCTTTAAAGTGGCATTGATTATGCAATGTGATGTCACATAAAACAGACGGATAAATGGTATTAGCGAGTTTCCCGGTGTCTGACTACTGCATCTGTACGTGTTGAGATATTTTTGCCTCTATTATAGTAAGGCTGACGCACTCATAGATTTAAAAATACACACATAATAAAAAATGTAATGCTCCTGCAATAGATTGTTGCACTACATTATTGATCTCTATCTCTCTATCTCTATCTTTTTTTGGCTCTCCTTGAAGCGCTGCATCTCACTTGGCACTTGTTTGCATAATCTTTCTATTTCATAAATGGTCTGTCCTAATGGGGAAGAGGCTGATTAGGATACTGCGATAACTGGAACACCTAATGGACAAGTTATAGTGTAATTCATGAAAATGGACACATAAACTACTATTTTGGATTGTTCTTATAAATCATGCTATAACTTTCATGACGTCCAAAAATGTGTAGTTTTTTTTTTTCCTCCCCCCTCTTGGCAGGGTATTTCACATTATTTTCCCAGAAACACTGGAAGTGATGGCATGGGTTGGGCGCCATCATATGGAAACACGTGTGTCCTCATTTAGGGCCAATTTAGAATAGTGAGTCTAGTCTAGTCTAGTCTAGTACTTGCATGTTTTATGGAGGAGCAAGAAAACGGGAGAACCTGGAGAAATGTTTGTGTCATCACAGAAAGTAAAAGGCTCATTTTCAGATAAAAATGACCTAGAAACTGTTTTGCAACATCTGCAGAAACAGATTGGAGTGAAACAATGTCTCCAGGAGAACTCGCGCAGGTTCTCCAACATTCTGGGAAAAAAAAACATAGCATAAGTTGTATTTATAAAAGTGTACAGGACTGGACATGCTACAAAGGCAAAGTGTTTTGTGGTTTTGATAAAGGGAAGATGTTGCAACATAACAAAATTCCTGGATGAAGTGTAGAGAAATGTCAGTGATCGTGCACCACAAGGCTATAAAGGCCATATTATGAAGGCAAGGTGGATGGAATGGCGGCTTAGTGCTTACATCGCCTTGTAAGTCCAGGGTTGGGAGGTCAGAGAGTGCGCACTGCTCTTACATCTGGTCTGCGTGCATTTGGTTGGTACCTCAGTGTTTCCGCTGGGTACAAAGATATTAGTTGTAGGCTGATTGGTGGTGCGTGAATGTGTGTGTGTGTGTAGCAGCAATATAATATTCCCCTCAGCAGTGACCAGTGGTGTGAAGTTATATATTACTGCAGCCAGCCATTGCCTAGCGATGTCAGATTGGGAAAGAGAGAGACATAGAGACATATATTTTTTACTGTATTGTATATAGGACATGGAGCAGGAATGGTGTAGTATTTCTGGGTGATGTGTTCCACCTTTCAGACTTTTTAGCCCTCATTATAATAGTCAAGACATGACGTGTTTCAGACCGGAAAGAGAGCATTAAAATCTGCCACTGTTCGTATGACGAAATAAAATTGTCTTAGCAGTGTTATTAATGAGAAAAAAATTGTACTTCCGTGGCTCTTATCTGTCCCTGAGCATAATGTTGTAAAATCAGGAGAGTCAGTGAGGAGGAGTGCCTGTGGATGCAATCAGGATGACCTAAGATTTGTATTTTATTTTATTTTCATTTATTTATTTTGAGCCACAGGAAGTTTTCAGCCATCCAGGGTTTAAAATTGTCAGGAAATAAAAACGAGAACAGATTCGAACAAACTGTGTATATGATACTGATACTAATATGGAGTTATTGATCCTGATATGGATTTGAAATAAATGGGACATTTGACTGAATTACATGCTCAAATATCAAGTGTCAGTTACTGATCTTAGTTCCTACTTGATGACATTTGAATCTCAGTGAATAGCATTGAATCGACTTTTATTTGACTCCTTCATATGAATCACTAACAAAACATTTAAGGAGAAATAATGAGTCACGACTCATTATGATTCACCATCATCTCTCGTTTTACAAGTGTTTTGTTAATGATTGTACAGTATTTTCTGTCCATGGTGAACGAAATTTGCTCACTAAATTTAAAGTGTATTGTCCTACTCTTTTAACTATAACCTTACGAGACCTAACCTAATGAGAATTATTGTAAGAGAGAAATAAACACAACCTTGAACATTACAATACATTAATGTACTTACTTACAGTACTTTTTTCTACTTTCTTAAGTTCCACAACATTCTGCCAGCTGTGTGGAAGAAGTCCTGTTGTCTGTAATGAAAAAAGGAACAATTTATTATTATTATTATTATTATTTAATAAATCTGACTGATATGAATGAAAGCCAGTATTAAACTATGCATTCTGCCTTTTAAGGAAAATAGGTGATGCTGAGCTGCTGTGTTCCAGCTTGCAACAGGACCAATTTTCTGTGCCAGAGCTGAAAAACTAGACCTGACAATACTCATACTCAATCTGTCAGTATGTTTACATAACCTTGTGGTAGTTTGACTAGTTATGGTAGTCTGGTAAAATCCTGACTTTTAAAATACAGTGGTACCTCGTCATAAGAATGCCCCACCTAAAGAACTTTTGTCTTAAATACTAAAATTTTGCAAGAAATTCAACATCCAGGAGCCTTTCAAAACCTGGTGTGTTAGTCATTTTTAAAGCAGCCGGTGCCTTGGAAGATATATATATATTAAGGTTAAGTGAGGTTCAATTTATAATTAGATATTTTTTTTACTTAATTTACATGAATGTATGTAGTAAAATGGGATTATAGTCTTGGATATTGGTAATATTTTTAGGTTGCTGGAACGGATTATCTGCATTTACTGTTCATTATTTCTTATAAGAAAATGCCTTTCTCACTATGATATTTACCATTCCCGGAACAGATTACATTTGTAGTGGCCGAGGTACCACTGTAAATGTAAACATGCTAGTCTAACTACAACCGTAATAAATTGAACTTCTCAAAGTCGGACTAGCTCACCCAGATAATGCAGGTAGGAATCGAACTGCTATTTGTATGTACTGTATAATTCAGTTGTGTTCAGTGTATGAGGGTGCACCTCATTTGTCCAAAAAGTAAAGCATATCAAACATTACATATGAAATGTACAGCAATGTATGCTTTCATTACTTGACATGCTACCAGTTTGCTGTTAGCTAACTACTGTATTTGTCTATTTTCTCAGTTTGTGATGTTATTGGTTAACCAAGAATACAATACAGGCAGTCCCCGTTTTATGAATGAGTTCCGTTCCAGGAGCACATTTGTAAGTCGGATTTGTTCGTAAGTCGGATTTGTCCATAAGTAAGACGAAGCAAGTCTTGTACACCTTTGACACAAATATACAATATAAAGCATACCAAGCCGCTTGACTAAATGTGCTCCCTTTCCCAACACTGCCATCATGTGGCCAAAAACCAAGAAATGTCTCACAATGTCTCACATTGAAATATGCACACATTCACAAACAAAGATAATAATTGTAAATATTGGTCTCTGGTGCACTCCAGTGTCTATTTTTGTATAATACATGTGAGCTACTTCCACGATTTGTTCGCATCTACAAATGTTAGATGTGAACCACGGTCTGTTTGTATCCGCGGAAATTCGTAACTCGAATGTTTGTAAGTCAGGGACTTGCTGTATTTACAAACTGAAAGTGTGCATATCGCCACATATCACAGCAGACTCAGATTTACTTTGGTTATTATATATGTCGGTACAGTGTATGATAAGACCTCAGTTGTGTAGATTGACAGACAGAGACAAAGTTGCTTTAGCTACATAAAATCTGTGTTGAAATGATGATGGGGTAGATACTGGAAGTGGTCCCACCATGTCTCAACGTCTGTGTAGACTGGGTTGGAGACAAAATAAATGTAGTGGCCATTATAGTGTTGTTTATTATATGATCGAAATTGTAGTGTATGTATAATGTAGAGTATGGTGTATGTGCAACATACTAAAGAACATAATGACATCGCGATTTCGATTCCCGGGTGATGCTGTAACCTCTCGCAGTCGGAGGTCTAGAGAGAGCTGATTGGCCGAGCTCTCTCGGAGGGGAAGGATGAGAGGTACTTAGTGCTCCCACATTAATCACGACTCTACAGCCAATCAGGGACGTCTGTGAGCTCACAAAAGCGGAAAGAGCAGATAGCGCTGTCCTCCGAGGTTGTTATGCCCCAACGGTATGTGAGCCAGCTGTTCGAAAAAGATGCGGTCGGCTGGCGTCACGCTGTTCGGAGGAAACACGTGATCGTCTTCGGCTCCCCCGCCTGAGTAGTAGTAGTAGCCTTAATGTGGGAGCCCCCTAGTGACGGGGAGGAATTGGACACGACTAAATTGTGGAAAAAATCTGGAAAATCCAAAAACAAAAAAAAAAAGAATATAATGACAAAGAAAAGGGTGATAATAAAAAATTCTCATGTGCTTTGGTGCGCTTTGGTGCATGGTTTTGGGTCCACTTCTTTTATTAGTAAACTCAGTCAATAATAAAAAAAAAATGTCTGATCGTACCATTTGATGAAACATTCCTGTCCGGTGCTCACTAGGGCATGTAGTTGAGTTGCAATGAAAATGCTTTTTTTACAGTGTCTGGTGCACAAAAAACACACCTTAGTTTCCCTTATCTGTTCTTGTAATACATCAGTCAGGAGCCATATACTGTAGCTGAGGAAAAGCAGGATGTTAAGAAATACAAACAGTAAAAGCCTGGGTGACATATAGTTTTTAAACCGAGCACATTTACCACAATGCACTGCAAAACATCCTGCTATGAATAAATCTGGTTCAGCTTTAGCACGGAATTGATCATTTGGTCTCCATTTCTCCTTTTTTGCTCAGGGGAGCATGCAGGAAGATAAGATTCCTCTTTTTTTCCCTTTAGTCACCCATCTATGCATACGAAATATGAATTTCTACCTCATTTGGATTGGCTATATACAGTAATAATAGGCAATACTGTGCTATTGAGGGGCAGCCCGTCCATACGGGCAAATGTTGCCGTTTAATAAATATGTGTCGATGTTTAATGAATTTGCTCACCTTGCTAGGTGTTGCGCAATCATGGGGCAGCGTCTTTACAGCCCCATTTACAGTAGCTTCTTGAAGTTTTAACGGCATTTAGTGATGTAAATTAGGAACTACAACTAAAGCTAATAAAGGCACATTGGGAAAGGAATCAAGCTGATACTGTACATGCTCGATCTATGGACCTTTTTATACCAAAATTGAGTTGATTATAATATATGCTTCTTGATGTCTCAAATCCCCAGAACTTCCGCAAAGAAAGAAATAGAATAAAAGCAGACGGTGAAATACTTAATATTCTTACATTTACAGCATTTGGCGGATGCCCTGATCCAGAGCGAATCTCATTATACATCTGAGCGGTTGTGAGTTAGGGGCCTTACTCAAGGGCCCAGCAGTGGTAGCTTGGTGGTGGAGTCTGGGACATTCTAGCCAGCAGTCACATGCTTTCACCACTGAGCTATCCCTATGCACTTTTACTACAACCCACCTTTGTACAGGTGTACAGGCTGAGAAAAGGTCCAAAATAAATAAATAAAATAACAATTTTTCTTCCTCTTCCAGTGCCTGAATTTTTGGGTCCAGTTTTAAGAGGACATTTGTGTCAAACCTGGCAACCCTGGTTCCTGATATTAGACCTTCTGTTTGAGCCTCAGTAGAAAACACATCTGCTGTATAGATTGCCGTAACGTCTATACAGTACACTGCTCAAACCAAGGTGCTAGACTGTGTACTGGATAACTGTGTGTCGTTGACTCTCAGCTGACTATTACAGGTTACCCAACAATTCAGTAAATGTCAAGTGTGACAGCCTCATGGCTTCACTTTGTTCAAGGCTCAGCTGTTGTTAACATTATTCTGCCTCACCAATATCTATGAAGATGAGCCATGCTGTGCACTACTGAACATATTATGTCACAAAAAATGCTAGTTTTATTCTGGAACACTTCCAGTCTCACTCTCATGCTACCAACATTTTTCCCTGTTTTATTATGATCCATTACTCTATACTAATTATGAATGGGCAAACTTTCACCAGCACCCGAGCTGTAATGTCAGAATATATATATATATATATA
>QMIH01000762.1:127243-143170 GCA_003987875.1 Clarias batrachus
TATATATATTTTAATAATTTGTGTTGGCACATGTATTGAAAAGAAAGCGAAGAACTAAATGTAATCATTTTACACTCATGTAGACACACACACACTGTGTTCTTTGTTCAGAAGTAATGTACAGTAGATGCAGTAGAATGAATTCCCCACTGCAGAATTTCTTAGTGATGTCTTAATCCAAATATACTCTGCCTCCCCCTAGCCAACATTAGAAAGCATTGCATAGTATGAAGGACATAGTATGAAGATCTTAATACATTTTTATAGGGTGGATGTTTAAAATGTGCAAGAATTTCAGTTAGGGAATTGTGAGATATAGTGAAACTAACATTATTATTATTATTATTATTATTATTATTATAATTATTATTATTATTATTAGGCGTGGTCAAGTCAAAGGGATTGTGATGAAATTTCTTGTGAATGAAAGATATCAAGCCTAGTACAAATATAAGCCTAATAATAATAATTAGTATTATTATTGTTATTATTATAATATAATAACAGGGCTGTTTAAAATAGCTTTTTTTATTGAATTTGATTAAATTTTATTTGTATAGTGCTTTTAACAATTAACATTGTCTCGAAGCAGCTGTACAGAACATAAGAAAAAAAAACACAGTGTAAAAAGTCCTAGATGTTAGACAAAATCATCCCTAGTGAGCAAGTCTGAGGCGACTGTGGTGAGAAAAAAGATGTTTTTTTACCTTAGATGGTATGAGGAAGAAACCTTGAGAGGAACCAGACTCAGAAGGGAACCCCTCCTCATCTGGGTGACACTTTTATCATTCATCTTTTGCTTTTCTCTGTTTTCTCTTTTATTGATAGGAGCTTATTTCCTCCTGCATTTTATCTGCCTGTACGCTCCTCTGAGCAAATAGAAGAAATTAAGCCCAATGTGTTCAATTCCGTGCTAAAGTCGATTTATTTGTGGCAGGGTGCTTTGCAAGGCATTGTGATGAATGGGAAACTTCAGTATATACTAGGCCGGGCCATATGTCTTTCTAAGTAGGATGCTTTTGCTTGTCTATATAACTTTTGATGGTTATATTTCAAATACAGTTGAATGCCAAGTTAAAGACTATTAAGACCACAAGCTACAGTATAAGAAACGCTTCTGTGTCCCATGGCATAGATTGTGTAAGTCTCTGGAACTATAATGGCTCCCATAGCTGTGGAAAGACCCTATGGTATGATTTACATCATCATTATTATATTATTATTATTAGACCAGAGCCCTATTGCCCTTCGGATGGTGACATTGTCATCCAACCAGGATATAATAGTTTCTTCATATTGTTAAGGTGATGAGACAGAATGACAAGGTATTGATCGACAGTGACAGTAGGGGACAAGTAGGGGACAAGTGAACACAGACCACAGCAGAGCATAACAAAGCTCTCCAATTGGACAAAAATCTATTTTAGGGTCTGACCCAAGTACTTCCATCAGAGCCCTCCTGTTCTCCATGTGCTCACTGAGATTGCCCAGAGGTCAGTGCAGTCCTTGTGCGGAGTTGAGAGAAGGGCTACATCCCATAGCTCAGTATGTCACCTTGAGAGACAGCAATCGAATTGGCTTGCAAAGACCACTGATATTCATCCCATCCCTCACAGTGACAAATCACCATCAGAAGGGTGGCCTTATCCATCAGTGTGAGTCCTCCCCGTTGGTGATCTAGAGCTCAACAAGCTCTGACGGCTCTTTGCCATGAATCAGTGTGTTTGTGTCAGCAGCTGCCGTTTACGGTGATGGGGAGGACAGCGGTGCATCGTTTCATGCCGTGAGTCAGTGGTCTGTCATTTCCTGTAATGGCCACAGTACTGTTGTAGTGAAGAGCAGAATGTCTGAATAGTCATGTTTCATTTCTCCAATGGCTTGATGTCTTTTCCACCCAGCTACCATCCTGATCTGTATTGTTATTCCTTTGTCAAACCAATATGGAAAGACTTTGTTGGTGTAAGGAATAGTTCAATCTTCAGTTTAATCTGGACAGGGTCACAGCAGATCAAATACAGGGCTCATTGGACAGATTGCAAGAGCATCCACCCTGGGTGGCAGACCAGAATAACCAATCAGCCTGCTGCATGCATGTTTTTAAGCAGCGAGAGGAAACTGGATAACAGACTTTGTCACAAATCAGCCTTGTGGAAATTTCCAATATAGAATTAGATCAAGCAAGCTAAAAGTGACAGCTGCAAGGAAGGGCATGAGGAACATCAATGAGAATTTGTAGAGGGACCAGACTCAAAAGGGAGGAAATTAATCAAAATCTAAACGTACTAAATGTAGCTTAACAGTAACATAACAACATCTGGCATAATACAAAAGTGTTGAAACCCTACACAGTTTAGTCATATTAAATGTAATTAATTAAGTGGTGTAGATTAAATGAAAAAAAAAATAGGAACACAAGTTTTACTATGAAAGGCTGCAAAGTGACTAAACATACCATTTAAAAACTTGCTGTTTATGTAACAACCTCAGCAGCAACCACATTTCCCCTCTTGTCTGTTCCAACCACTCAGCATCACCAGTACACAGAGCCAAAAAGTCCTTCAGGATGCCTGGAGGTCAAATACTAAAGACTACAATAAAAATTGTTTAGCTCAAAACTTTTGCACAGTACAGTAGCTTTTACAGTAACATTTATCCATATAATAATAATAATAATAATAATAATAGCAAGTCTGAGGCAACGGTGTCAATGAAAAACTCCCTATGGCGACAAGAGGAGGACACCTTGAGAGGAACCAGACTAAAAAGGAAACCCATCCTCATCAGGCTGACACTGTGATAATAAATCATTCTCTTTTATACAGTAAGTGTGTGCTACACGGTCACATAGTGCGACCTGGAAATTCATAATAATTTTAATATGAAGCACATTTTGTTGATAGAGAATTTCACTGATACAGAGTGCAAAAACTTTTCATGCATGTGTATGCGTATGTGTGTCCTATATCTGTTTTTCATTTGCATATAATCACCAATGCAAAGTGATATGTCTTAATAGATTTATTTGATAAGCAGACAATTATGACTATACTTTTACAATTCTTTACCCTACAGTATACTATTTTTTTTTATTAATAATCTCTAAGTTTCATAACAAATTATTGATTTATGTTGTTTGTACCCTGGATACAGTATACTGTATTACACATTATATACTGGGCTATAGGATATACTACCTAGTACTTTGTCTCTGTTTGAGGGCTTTTGTGGTGTGTAAATTTCAGTGAAGCACAGTAATCAAGTTTCACTTGATTCATTCCGACAACTCATAATTAAGCCTGTTTAAAAGGGAATGAACCGCAGTACATCATAATGAATCATGCCACACTTGATTCTTTTAGGTTAATCATTAATGAAAGGTTTTCTAAAGGTGACATTTTTAACACTTAGCAATCAGACCTGTGCACATTATGATAGATATTAATTATGTTTTTGTGACGTCTGGACAGCTATAAAAATAAACTGAAACATCTTACTCGGTCAGATGAACTGGCTATGTGTGGGTCTTTAAATTGACATACAGTACAAATGAGATTTTATTTGCATATAAAATCTGCAGGAAATTTTGTATATTTTTTATATTAAACATCTAAAATCAACTTTAACAAATGTTAATATATGCATATTTCTGTTAAGACTAGTTACTGTACAGTAAATAGGGCTAGTATTTAATTTTTGATCACTTATGTCCAGTTTCACGGTTGAACAATAAATATTCCTGACTTTTAGGAGTCTCACAGCTAAAATGACAGATCAGATTATTCAGTCTAGAGAGTCAAGCAACTGCCCATGAAGTTTTGAGATGAAGTAGTACTGAGGGAGCTGGAGAAAGATCAGCAAAGCTTTGAATTTTTCAAAGTGCACTTTGAAATCTTAAAAAAAGAATTTTAAAAATACAGCAGAAAAAATATATCCCACCCCAGACCCTACCTACTATATCAACAGAGTGCTTGGGAGAGAAAGGCGATTGTCCGAGAGTGTCCCAAGGGCCCAGTTGCAATGCTGAAGGGGTTACAGAGCTCACTGGATGAAATGAGAGAGCTTGTGAAGACTTATTCATCATCAGCCTCTATAATAGAATGGTTAGATGGAAAAGCTGGCCTAAAAGCATGTGGAAAAAGAAAAATTGAGCTAATTGGTCTAAATTTGGCCTTCAGGATATGGAAATGGAAATCATGGTGCCATCAAAGTCAAAGTAGACATATCTTATATGCAACATGATAATCCAAGTATATTATATAATATAGTATATATTACAGTATATCGCCATGAATTTGTGCTTGGGAAAAAAAGTTAATATTCCAACAGGACACTAAGCCACCTCACCAAAAACCTGCATATGAATGGCTCGGGAGAACAAAACACATTAAAACAAACAAAAAAAAAGGCGTACAGTATGTAGTATAAAAATCTGTGTGTGTCTGTATGTTCAGTGCGCTTTAGAGTACAGGTTTGTATATTTTTAACCTGCAGATGTCGCTCTCTACAAACGCTCACTTCCTCAACATAGGCCCAAAAAAACCCATCAACCTAGAACTCAATTAAATGTAACTTGCACCTGCAAGATGTTCCTGAGGCACACACTGTTCTACACACACACACACAGACACACACACATGGATGCATGCACACACAAAGTGTACACCCTGATGATGAAATTAGAGCTATTTGTCAGACATGATGGCTGAGGCACAGGCTCATTTGTGTTGGATAAGGACAGGGAGGCAGGCTTTTAATATAACAGGTACCCACTGTGCTCAGTATAAGGGTAAAGAGCATTGCCTAAGTGTGTGTGTGTGTTGTTTATACACCAGGGAAAGTTAGAGATGAATTTGATCAGCATGCATTGGTGTCCGCCAACTCCATATGCTCAGCGTGTATCTTCTGTATATTTATAGCTTGGCTGACAATACTTTCAGTGTGTTGCCAGATGACTTTTTTCCTGAACTGTGATATTTTTACCCAGGCATGCCTCAGGAATCTCTAGATATCTGTGAAATGAAAATACCCTTATTTAAACTGTCAATTTTTTTCTCTAGCATTTATTCACATACTTTTGCTTCATGCAGAATCACATTTAGTGAATTCCACGGTAGCCCCTACCGTCAGTGGTCTCCATCTGTACAGTAAAAGTCCGCTCACAAGCATTATGCTTTTCCTACTAATAAGACATTACAGTGTTGTGCCATGTTTTATCAGTCTGTTCTGGTTAGAGATAGTTTCTTATAAAGCATTAACCTCTTAAAACAGATGGCGTAGTGTTTAGATTGTGGGTCCCCAAGTGTTAGAAACATGGCCTAATCAGAAATGTTCCAAATAAGATCATGCTCATGCCTCAGTCTGATCATCTGCATCTCATTTTTATTCCTGCCCTCCAGCCCTATAAATAGACCAGAACTTCAATCATGCCTTTTCAAGGTCTAATGATTGCAATCTAAGCCATTGGCTGTCTTTATAACAACGCTAGTCAGCTTAGCATATTTAACCCTTTTTAAATTTTCTGCTCAACTTTTTGGTAAAGAACATTTTGAGTCACTCAATCATATTGAAAAGTTTTTTGAAGGTAATGCTACTGAGCCATCTCTACCATTTTGTCGAAGTGTACTATACTACAAAAATATAATTGCTTTATTGCAATCTACAAGATTTAATTCACAAAATCTCTTCAGTGCACCACCACACAAAAAAGTTAGCATTGTATATGTTTGTTTGTTTGTTTTTGTATTTGCAAATATATACTGTAGATATGTTTGCCATGAATCAACATCTCAACCATTTGGAAGAGGCATACTATATAGCGCAGTCTGTTACAAAAATGTTGTTATTATTGGCCTAAGGAAATTGTTTCCATTACTTTTTTTTTCTTAGTGAGGATGTTAAAGGGTTAACATCATTTATCTGCTGTTGTGTTGTTTACTTTGTGTTAGCCCACATCACACATCATTTATTTAGAATTTGTCATGTTCAGGCTCTTCATATCAATCATTTTCCAGAGCGGAAATAAAGCTGAAACATTCTGTTTCAGGAAAATGTAAAAACTTCGAAGTGGTAACTGTTATACAGACATTTGATTATTTTCCTAATAATCCATGCCCCAATGTTTTCACTTAAGTTTTAAGCTACAGTAAATGGGGACGCACTATATGTTAGTATCTCTCTTTGAGGAAATGGCACATGAATTTTTCTGGGATTAATAAAGTCTTATCTTATTTGGAAAACATTTTTATACAAGCCTTTGCCTGTACATTTTTTGAAACTAAGAATGCATTGGCTTCATCCTGCATCCTCTTGGACAGTCATTTTAGTTCACTGGCACATTGAGTAATGTTTGTTTGTCAGTATCTTTGTGTGAACAGTAATGAAAACGGTAGATATTTCAGCCTTCACTGCCACAGCGCTCTCTTCTTCCTGCCTCACTCAGAGTTCAGGGGACAAGCCTGCCCATTAATGAAAATTGAAGTATTAATTAAACATGAAGACTGGTACACTAATGGATTCTGTCACAGGGTACCTAATTCATGTCACTGAAACTCTCTGGTACTGTCTCTATTACAGTTTTGCACTTTTACTTTGGCATCAATCTCTTCCATTCTAATACAAGATCTCTTGTTAACCTACACTACATGGGAACTTACATCTGTTTGGGAAAGTTTAGAGATCCTAATTGGTACACTGTTTCTACGAGGAAATAAAGTCAGAGCAGGGAACCCAGGCATTATCCCTCCTGTATATCGAGTACTCATCTCTCATCCTCACCATTTACATCCTATTCATCAGGGTTTCTTTGTCCAACTAAATAGCAGGGGCATAAATAATGCTGTGCCGTCTGGCATGTCAGTGAGAAGTGCTGAGTTGTGTACCCCTCCTGCAGTCGCTTGCCCTTGCCCCAGGCATTTTGGGGCCTGTCGTCAGGTGGCATAATGACTACGCTGTTTAAAGCTTGACCTTTCCTGTTTTGAAATGTCTTTCATGACAGAGCTGCATTTTTTATAAGTGCTATCAATTTATGTTCAAAATTACATCTCTGCATATGGAAAGTCATTTTATTTATCATATGTTAAACAATTACAGTATAATAAAGTGGTTTATTTTATAAAGAGCTTTACTGTGTATAAAGATGTTAGATGTATTTCAACAAAAAGGCTAGATGAATGAGTTTTTTCTGGTGATTTTATTCTCTAGTTCTCGCTCCAGTTAAAATTATCCATGCACATAAAAGTCATGCAAAGTCTTTTGCCCCTGTACAGTACACTAGTTATCCAGATGTGAATGTGTAAGTGTAGAAGTGTAGTCATTCGTCTTTAATTTAAGAGCTCTAAGGGGGGGAAATGCTGTTTAGGAATTACAGCAAATTTTACTACAGTATGTCCCCCATTTATATTTTACAGGCTCAAATGTACTGTAATTAGACAACTTACTGATAAGCAGTTTAATGGGCAGTTATGGGCTTAGATATTTCATGACCAATAAAGGAGATAAAAGGCGTTGGTTGGTTGGTTCTCGGATTTGCATTTGGGGGCTGTTCATGGGAACTTTCGATATGTGGTCCAAAGAAGTGCTAATGCAAGTGAAGGCGATAATGATTTGGCAGAAAAAACTAAAGAGATATCAGAGAGATCGCAGACACTTTAGTGTAAAGAATTTTGTATAAAGGATGCATGAACTGGTGAGCTCAGAAACACCAAAAAAAAAAAAAAAGCCTTACTTACTTACTTAAGAACAGTAACACTGGATTGGATTTAGAAGAATATAAGGATAGGAGGGGTTTATGTTGGAAAGTTTACAATGTCATCTATCAAACATGGTCGAGGCAGTGTCATGCCACAGGCATGTGTGTCTGCCCACTGAATTGGAACTAGCAGGATGAATTCTGAAGTGTATTGAGTGACATTTTCTGCTCAGTTTCAGTAAAATGCTGCAAAACTTACCTGGACAGTGACAGCAAAGATTTAACAGTAATGCAAAGAAATGGACAGATCCTCAACTACAGAATCAGACAGCTGACCTCAACCTATCTGAACATGCTTTTCATTTACCCAAGACAAAAAGACCCCAAAACATGCAGCAACCTACGACAGCTGCAGTAAAGGCATTATAGCTCAAAGAGGGAAACACAGCATGTCCATTGCTTCAGGCATTTATGGACTGCAAAGTGCAAAGTTTTTGCATTGAAAGTTAAAAATAAATGTTAGAGTTTTAGAGATTTTAGATCAAAGGGAAATCATAAGAATTTCTATAATTCCGAAACAGTTAATGCAATATTTTTTGTTAAACCACTTGAATTAAAGATGAATGTTTCATCTTGTTTGCCTCATTTTAAAACCACTGTGGTGGTATACAAAGGCAAAAATAGAAGGGGAAAAAAAAGTGCCGGTGTCCAAATGCTTCTGCACCTCACTATACACGTCAGTATATTTGCGGACAGATCACATGCCTTTGTATTCAGTCAAACATTTTTTTGGGGGGGAAATCTAATCTTCCATTCGCTGGATTTTTATGTAGAACATTGTGATAAGTTGAGGAATTATAACTGTCACAGGCATAACTCAAGTACACAATGCCAACCAGGTCAGTGAAGGTGATTGATGGTTTAACGTGAATGATCTGGGCAGTGAGACGTTTGCTTGATTATGTCCTATATCAATTTCTATTAGGAATAATTCATGACTGTAATTTGGGAAAGCTGTTGGAAAGCTCCAACAGTGCAAACACTTCTGCCCTTTTACCCTTTTTACCCTACTGCATTATGTATACTTGTCTTTTAAGCCCTGAACATTCCCACGATTACGAAAGAGCAGAAGTGCCGGTTCATAAGCCATTTCAGCGTTCATCACTGATCCGATGTCTAGACTATTTCTATTTCAGCTCATGTGCAAATTAAACGTCATAACACAATAATCTACATCATCTCTTCATACATAAGTTCAAATATCAAATATCTAATATTAGCATGTGATTGTGAGTGCATGGATTGCCTGGCTAAGTGCTAAAGCCTTTCTTTTTCCACTAGCATGACCACAGAAATCACCTTCCACTTAAATTTAGTATCAGTAACAGAAGAGATCATAGTAAAGCATGTAAAATGGTTGTGCTTGACTCATGGGCTGAACTGGGTTTAAATTTAGAGTGGACCTGATGCTGATGTTATCCCTGGGGATGCTGATCTTTAGAAGCAGCTGTTAGCATGCTAGCTGTGGTGGATCTTGCTCGCTGCAATTAGGAACAGTCTAAACCAGAAATTGAAACCTAAAATTTTTAAAGGTCAACTGGGTATACAGCTAACATGCCTAAATAGCGACAACGTTAAACTTAACTTAAAGACATCAACTGTTATATTGAACTGCTAGCCACTTGTCTTTATTATTCCCTGTTGAGTCTGGTTCCTCTCAAGGCTTCTTCCTATTGACATCTTAGGGAGTTTTCCTTGCCACCTTCGCCTTCTCTATCTGCTTGCTCATCAGGACCAATCTTACCATTACACATTCACATAACATACAAACTTCCTTAATTTCTTTTGATTGTTTAAAGCTGATTTGCCACAATGACAATGGTTAAAATCTACAAATATATACAAATAAAATTGAATTGAATAGGCCTCTGAGTGGCGCAGTGGTAAAGTGCTCGCCCTATCATCCGGAGATTCCCGGGTGATGCTGTAACCTTTCGCAGCTGGAAGTCTAGACAGAGCTGATTGGCCGAGCTCTCTCAGAGGGGAGTGACGAGAGGTACTTAGTGCTCCCACATTAATAACGGATCTACAGCCAATCAGGGGCGTCTGTGAGCGGAAGGAGCGGATAGTGTGTTACGCCGCCCCCAATGGTGCGTGAGCGAGCGGTTTCGAAAAGAGGCGGTCAAGTGGCGTCACGTGGTTCGGAGGAACAGGTGATAGTCTTCGGCCCTCCCAACTGAGTGATAGTAGTAGCCTTAATGTGGGAGCCCCCTGGTGACGGGGAGGAATTGTACACGACTAAATTAGGGAGAAAATTATATATATACTGTATATATTCATCGTTTATGTACCATGTCATTCAAAGTGATTTTTTTTACATGGTTGTATTACATCAATATGCAAAAAAATGCCAGCAAACGCAAAAGAAAAAACAAACTATTGAAAAAAAAACAAGAGTATTTTGCAAGTGAGACGGAATTTCAACTCAAACCGGGACTTATGATTGTGTGGTATAACATAACACACAAACTACCTTTATTTCTTTTTATATAAACCCTGCTCCACTAATGCACTTATCTCAACGTCAATATTCAGTGCTTGGATACCATCAATACACTGAAGCCATGATCGGTCTTCCTGCTTCATGTCTTAAACGCTGGTCTACAGTACCAGAAACTCTTTTAATGACCCAAACATGTGGAAATGGCTTGAAGCGAGTTCAGGACTGTACAGGGGATGTGGTAATAACACCCAGCCAAATTCCTGTAATGTGCAAGTGGTGTTCATGAATGATTGTGTAGTCAGTTCTCACAGACATTTGCACCATCCAATATCATTATTCTGTGCTTGAAGTCTTCTGCAAACGTAAATAAGTTGACACCTTAATTCACAAGAACTTTCATCACACATTCTGGATTGTCTTAAACACCCCTCAGACTGTAGAGCTTACTCACTGAGGTTATTTTGACATTTTTATATTTATGTTATGACTGATAAGGATTAAAGTTTTTTTGTTGTTTTTGTGTTAAAAGTTTAATTTAACTAAATTGGGTGACCACATTTTTAATGCTATGTAATTGTCACTGCATGACCTAATATTATAATAACTTTTATTATAATATCCTTTTCTGGCACATACAGTGTTTGACTACATAAGAGTACTGTATCAGTGTACAGTATTATCGTACTGTCCTTGAATTCTTGGATGCTTCAGTGCTTGTTTTGATTCACTGAAATACATTGCTGGTTCCACATCTGGATCATGGTCCATCAGTTTACACGCCTGGTCTTGATTTTCCCGCATAAAAGTGAGAGGAGGGAAATATACATTCAGATATATTTATATTCACATATACCAGTTTTTCTGAACATGCACACAGTTAGATATCAGAAAATCCTACATTAATGAAGATTTCTAGTGATGCTCTTGTGAATTTTTTTTCAGTAGCTTGTATTGTTTTGTCACTGTGATTTATCGTAGGGTGTTTGAAGTGGCAGGTAGAACACAGTATGCTTTTTTTCCCTTAACATGTTGAGCATTAAAGTCTCCCTGTATAGTCTTCTGCAATCTCCCCCCTCAGTTTGAGAGTTTAAATTTAGACAAGAGAGGTTATTCTCTCTCTCTCTTTCTCTGCATTACTCTCTCTCTCTCTCTCTCTCTCTCTCTCTCTCTCTCTCTCTCTCTGTCTCTCTCTCTCTCTCTCGCTGGTAGCTAGGCAACCCAGTCCAGGCTATTGTGTAAGTGCTCCAGCAGGCTGTATCGCTCTTGGGCTCATGTCTGAAGAGAAGTCAGAATTCTATACAGGCTTCAGTAAGAACATAGAAAAACGAAGGAAATGCACTACAGTGTTTAAAAAAAAAAAGTCTGAAAATAATCAGATTTCAACATGTTCCAGTTTCATGATGCAAGCAGGACGTACAAACTGGGTGACTCACAAACAGTCATATTTACCCCTCCAGACTTTGTTGTTCTGTGATTATAGCAGCATTAATGGATGAATAGATGACGTGTGGTAGTCTGGCAGTGAAGAGACCCAACACTCTGGACACGTTCAGCTCAACAGGACATGTCAGCTACTATTGAGGGTGAACGATGCCTCTGCTAGGTTAGAGAGAGATTATGTGAGTGAGACAGTGAGAGGAAAAGGAGAGCAGGTGGCTCCACTTTACAGTTTTTCAGTAGGAAAGAGTAATTAAAGCTTCAATCATCTCTGAGGCTAGGAATTCATTAACGAATTTGGAAAGCGCATAAGTTGCTCTGGGGGAAAAAAGTGCACCGTCTTTACTGTCTTTATTTCTACATTCAAATTAGATTTTGATTGATTTCCACATTAGTGTAACAAAAGAAGCCCATGCCTAATATTAAACTTGTGCATTTTTAGTAACTGCTATATTCTGAACAGAATTGCAGAGGTTTTAGAAGCTATTGCGGGAATCCTGGATGGAAAGAGGGAATACACCCGCTAATTGAGACACCACGCGCACATACTCATTCAAATCTAGAGCCGCCTACAGCCATCCACAAACTAAGGAACCCGGAGGAAAACCATGAGAACCTGGGAAAACGTGATACTGATATAAAAACTAGGTCAGTCTACCAACTAGGAGGGAGTCTAATGAGATGCCACGTTTACAAGTGTACAATACATTTCTATAGAAATCTGCACTTAAACACACCTGTACTGTGTATTATTTCTATAAGCATTAATTATTCAAAGTGAGTCTCATGGATCAGGCAGACTTTGCACTTGTTATTGTTAACATTGCCAGATTTATTAAGTTACCTGTCAAGTAAATATAGAAGCAACAAGAATGTGTACCAGTGTGTATGTACTGTATTTGAGTCCAGGTCAGACATTCATCTTAAAAATAAAAGTAAGTTAAATGTGATGTCCAGGCCCAACACGTTAGTGCATCAGTGATGCTATGTGACAAACACTACAGTTCACATTTCGGCTGCTTTGTTCACCGATTTTCGATAATTATTATAACGTGTGAAATTGAAAATCTACCATTTCGTGGTGAAAATGTAATGATGGTACTGTATGCCAGTAATGGTTTGGTGAAATTGAACTAAACTGCCAGTCTGCTTCCAGCCAGGCCTTCCTGATGGAAACACTAGCCAGTCATGGGCATCATGAGCACAAGTATGAAGAAGAGGGCAGAATGTGTTGCTCAGAGTATGTCATTCTGCCCTGTAATAGAGGTATAAACAGGAATTTGAAAAGATGTAATGTATTATATAAATGCACATTTTAGTGTTTTCCCTGCTCTATCACACCCACTTCATTTCAGAAAAGTCTGTTAATTATCGGATTAGTTAAATCAGGTGTGCAGGGAGCTGAGGAAACAAATTTCAAAATGTGCAGCGCAGATGGCGCAGTAGGAATGGAGTTAAGAACCACTGTGTTATATGCTATGGAAGAGCAGGTGACTAAATTAGATTTTTTATTTTTTATTTTTTGGTTTGTTTTTTAAATGGGCAGACAGAGTAGCATTTTTAAGATCTTTAAAACTCAAACCTCCTTAAGAGTCCTTCAGATCATCTTCAAGAATAAGATATTGAGAATTAGGCTGGGGGCACACTACAGTACTTGACTAGACAGGTTTCAAAACTGTGTAAAGTACAGACACTTTTCAGACATTTTTAAGTTGTGTAGTGTGGGCCCAGCCTGGTTGTACTTATTGGTGAAGATGTTATAAGGATGGGTTTAATATGAGGACTTGACAGTGTCTGGGGAGGTTACATTTTCATTGCTTAATATGCTGTATAAATATCCCTAAGCAAAATTCTGCTAAGGGGACCTCCTACCTGATCTCCTAATACATAGTGCTCCCACTACAGTAGTTAGTCAACCAGAATGCCTGTTACCGCTGTGCACATCGCCGCGGCAAATCGACAGCGGCCAATGTAGTGAAAGCGGCCTTTCTCCCATATTAAAGAGCTTGCTCAATCTGTCAGTGAATAAACAGATCAATACAGAATACAGAATGGTGTATAATTAAACAATATTTATTGAACTTACAACATATAAAAACAGACAAGTGTTGGTTTATACTATATAATATTGATATATTTATATATTTATCTTCACATGATGAACTTTGTGTTCCTTCTGCAACTTGATCATTCTTAACATAAGCATAGCAGCCTGTCAGGACATCCATCCATCCATTAGATGAGAGATGTGAAATCGAGATATGCATAACATTACATCCTGATTACGGTGATTTCCCTTAACATAGCATGTTTGACTTTGAAGCTCAGTGTATTGTATCTGCACGAGCTGCATCTCTCACAAGCCTGAATGCAGTTATTGCCTTATGATGAAATGATGCCATGTTTTTATTGTAAATCTGTGCAGCGCCTTGTTGTGAGTTAGTCTTAGTCTTCATTTATTTTAAGCTCTACGCTGCATAACTAAACCTAGAATGAGAGACAGACTGGGTAGGTTTAATCGTTGTCTTGTTTTAAAAGTATGCACGGCTATGAGGAGTGCCATACTGTACATCTATAATGCCTGCACTGATTCTAGCTCAAGGTTGCTGCTGGAAAACACATTTCAGTGCATGAGAATTCACGTGATCTTTTACGAGCCGCAACCTAAACACGGGTGCCCGTTGGCATTTATGAAATGTAATAAATAGTTGCGCCATAACAGTTCACCCTAGTTCCCAATGTCTATGTACGGCCAACAAGCTCCTGTATCTAGCAAGACACAGATAGACCAAAAGGCAACCACCCAGCTACTGTAGGTTAGCAAGTGAGAGACATTTCTTCTGGGGGTTTTTTTGTTGTGTCAATTAAGGACAATTAAGCTTCATTCTCTCGAAATTTGCCCGCTGGTGATGGCTTTGACATGCAGGAAAGAGCTTTTTAAAATTTATTTGCAGGGTCGTAAGCACTCAAAGTGCGTAGTAAGTTTATAGTAATGAACTGGGTATGCCGTGCTCACTGGCTAATAAATAAATAAATAAATAAATAAATAAATAAATAAATAGACAGATAAATGTCCCGATTAAACTATTCTTCAAATACAGTTCCATTTTTATCTCTGACTTTATCTCTGAACCACTCAAACTGGAGACTTCTTCCATAAATGGTAAATAAATGTCCTAAAGGAAACACCCCCCACCCCTTCCCCCTTATCAGCTATTATATGTTCTTCCTTGCTAAATAGCAACACAAGTTTTAATCTGTTAGTTATTAGTCTTTCATGATGTAGAGCGCTCACCATAGCCGTGCCTGTGAATTAGCTGTTACTATGGACACAGGAACATATTAGAGTGAGCACATTAATATGAATCTACTGTATGATTTGATTACCGCCGGCACTATCGCAAGAGCTTATCATTAATCAACACCTCTGACATCTTCCAATTCAGATTAGAGAATTTATCACCCCGGGATATAATACCTTTAAATGTTTCGTGCTGAACACCTTTAAGATGATTTGTTACACTAGGTGTGATAACATAATGTATGAACAGGGCAAGGTTAACCACGAGGATATTACCACTGGTCAAATTTTTCACCTACAGAATAGCATGGGAGGGTCAACATACTGCAACTGCCTCGGCTATATACAGTACACACATATATATATATACATACATATAATGTGTGTTAGTAGGTCCTGCTCGAAACTGTTCTTTACTTTATAATGTGTGCATGTGTATGTGCATGTGGGTCTGGTTCTGCTCACAGGACCAGAGGGCAGACACAGTACCCTCTCTAACCCCCTCCGTCCTCCCTACAGTCACCAAAAGCATGCACGTGCACACACACACACACACACACACACACACACGCGCACACACACACACACACACACACACACACACGCGCACACACACACACACACACACACACACACACGCGCACACACACACACACACACACACACACACACGCGCACACACACACACACACACACACACACACACGCGCACACACACACACACACACACACACACACACGCGCACACACACACACACACACACACACACACACGCGCACACACACACACACACACACACACACACACGCGCACACACACACACACACACACACACACACACGCGCACACACACACACACACACACACACACACACGCGCACACACACACACACACACACACACACACACGCGCACACACACACACACACACACACACACACACGCGCACACACACACACACACACACACACACACACGCGCACACACACACACACACA
>QMIH01000762.1:147010-288418 GCA_003987875.1 Clarias batrachus
TATATATATTCTTCAGCTTTCCTTCTGGCAGAACTTTACATCTAAATCATAAGGTCCAAGTGGAACCTCCTGTGTAAGTGCATCATTTTATTTAAAATAAGGAAAAATGTTAAAAAATCGTTTTTTATGAACGTACCAGTACTGTATGTAGAACATGTATGTAAATGTACTTGATCGGGGTCCAGACAGACTTGAATTGAAGTGTGCCACGTCTTCTCACACTACATGGTGCAAAAGCCATTTACTGAAACTCAGAGACAGACAAATCTGAGCAGAAAGGATCAGTAGGATGAGGATAAATGAGACATTGAGAGACATTTTGACTGTTACCCTGTTGCTGCCAAAAATAAATTCCATGATTGTACAACTTTTTTTCCAGTCCAAAGTGGCATGGCCACCAGAGCATACAACATTCCCTATGTCAATCTCAACCTCTCTAGAAAAGGGCATGGCTGTCACACACTCGCTGAGAGTGCTTAGCTTGTTAAATGTGTGACCTTTGTGCTGAGTGGCTTAGAACTAATCACATGTTACATATTTATTTATGCCTTTATTCACAATGTCCATTTTAACAGCATGATATATACACCTGCGCATTCTTGCAATTGTCTAATTCGTCATTCATGTGGCATTGACACGATGCATAATATCATACAAGATAATGCAGAAAGACATCATTTTACAACAGGATGGGAAAAGTGACTTTGGCATGAGTGTTGGTGTCTGATGGGGTGGATTGAATGTTTTAGAAATATATGGATCTACTGGGATTTTCTACAGTGATCAACATTCTCTAAAGTGATCAACCTTGTTGATGATGGAGGTTAGAGCAAAGCGGAAGACTCAGTTGGCCTGACCTGAACTCTACTGTGTCTGTGCTGAGCAGAAATGTATACATGAAATTGAAGCAGGTCAGCTACAAGAGCAGAAAAAGAAAAAGAAGTGTAAGTATAGTTATACAGTATAAGAACAGAAGTTTATCTTAAATTAAAATTGAGGTGCATATGAGTAAAATATAATAGGCCTTGGCCATTAAAAGTTTTCTTGCTCTGCACACTGAATGTGAAGTTGTAATGTAAGTAACTAAAGCCAAATTCCACAACCCTCGTTCTGTGCAAAAATGCATTCCAAAGCTAAGCTGAGACTCATGCCGTATGCATTTAACACTTTCCTTACCCCAGAGCTAGTCATATGGCTAAATTGAAAGAAAAAAGTTACATTTATACTAAATACACCATAACTTTGAAAGAGAACTTAATTTAGATCAGCGGGACTGCAAAAGCTTTATATGAGTCTCAGCTAAATTTTGGAACGAGGGTTGTGGAATTTGACCCTGAATGCTTACATTGTACTCATCTTCTGAGTGACAAAATGCACAGTTGGTGTGCAGAGCAGGAAAACCTACAGTATAACCACCATGGACCTGTGCTAATCTATCTATATCCACATCTATTTTGATTTAAGATAAATTTTTAAAAATCCGAATTATACCTTTATATTAAAAGGCATATTAATTGTTGCCAGTAATGATGGTGCATTCAGCCACAAGAGCATTAGAGAGGTAAGCCTGGGCAGGGAGACCTGGCATTTAGTCTGAGCTGCAGTTTAGTCTAATGATGTTCAGTGGGGTTGAAGATAGGGCTCAGATCAGGTCCAATCTGAGCAACCCATGTCTTCATGGAGCTCACTTTGTGCACAGGAGTATTGTCATTCTGAAACATGTTTGAGGGTCTTACAGTAGTTCCAGTCAGACAACTAGACAACTGAGTAGGTCTGACTTTGTGACAACAGTTTGGGAAGAAACCACATATCTTTGGTAAAGAAGAGCCAGGCAGATTCATGTTCATGTTTTGTTCATATTTTGTGCTTGCTTTGCATTTATCAGAGAATAAATACCTTTCAATATATATATAATTTAGGTGGTTTTAGATAATTCTATTAAACATTCTTTTTTTTTTCTGGCTGACCTTTTGAAATAGAGGGGGAAAAAAACTAAATTGATTTATTTTTTGGGGGGCGAAAGCAGTTTTTGTATTAAATTGTAATGCCAGCTTCTGACTTGAAATGACATTTAACTTTTTCCCAGGCTCTCGTTGATGCTCTTTATACCTATCACACAAAATGCCCCTGAGAGGTCTTTCTTTTACTTTGGCTGAGGATGATTTTAAATGTCATGCGAGGACCATATTGACTAAAATTAATGGCTGTCTGTTAAACTGGACGCCATCTAATGCTGACCTGATTATGACTTGGGAGATTTCCACGTGACTGGTCACAGGAGAGGGGAATTCATGTGCACTGAGGGCATGTGTTTTCTTCAGTTCACAGCCTCCTGCTGTCCAGAGGTGGCTGTCTCAGTTCCTACGGGAGATGAGGTTATACATAAATGCATGTGTAAACATGCGAAAGCATAAGGATTGGTCTTAGGTGTAATTCCAATCTTTCTCACGCTTCTTCAGACAGCTGTCGCATATCTGTGATGGGAGCAAAAACATGCTTTTATAAGACTCCATTCCAGTTTTTATTGATTTTTGAAGAAACTACATCTGAAGTCTCACTGCTTCGGGATCAGCCGCTGCATGTCCAATCTCATCATCTAAGGTTGAAGTCGTTGGTGTCATTTTTTCATGAAAGTTTTTCATTAAGCCTTGAGTTATTAGTCACGGTCTCTTATGAGTGAGGACATAATTGCAGATTCATTTTGTTAGTTCCGTTTGGTTGTAAATTTCCTGGTATAAATATCTTTTAATTAGGTATGCTAAAAAAATGTACTTTACCTCTGTCGTCTGTATTAACTCTCTCTATCTATTATCCTCAGCTGACAGCTCACAGGCATTGTATCATATCCGGTTGCTGAGATATGGCCAGCATGAGTCTGTTTGAAATCCTATCTTAGAATACGCAAGTGATGATTCTGTGACGTAATAAGAAAGAGAGAACTGTCAGCCTCATTTTAAGACTAGGATTTTATTGCGACCCCTAAAAATATCTTCACCAGCAGTGCAGTTTTATAGCAAAAAAATAAATAAAAAATGCTTTTATATAACAGCTGGAGTAACCAGCTTGGATAGTGTTCATCAAAGTGCTTTAAAAAATGTTTGGGTTTAAAAGTTTCTCATTTCTTTTTAAGGAGCAAGAAGATAACATATTTATTAAACAATTTTAAATTTAATATGCATACGGTTATCCATAGCGCAAAACTAACAGGTGTCACTTAATTCCTGAATTGATAGGTCGCGTCATATTTTTTTATTACCCTAATCTGCACTGACTTAAATTCTGCACTACTCTGTCAGCTTTTCATTGCTCCAAGTTGCAATATACTTTAATATTCCATTCATCATCATTATTTTTTGGTCTTTTAATCTTTTTTTATTTCATTTCATTTTGTTCCATAATACATTTTATTCCATTCCATAATATTCCATATTCTATCAATTTATATCCTTTATATACAGATCCTTTGGGTGCTGGGGTTGTGGGGTGGGACCTCCATGGGTGCCTGATTGGATTAGGATCTAAAGAATTTGAAGGCTGGGCCGGGCTTTTGGGTTCTTTACTTTCTGCGCATTGTGCGTGACTGGCTGTGGTGCACTGGCTGTCCTAGTGACTTTCTATCATTACAAGCGTTACCCTTTTTTGGCGAGGTAGGCAGCATTGGCTTTTCTGCGGAATTGGACTAAATGGGCTGACCTTTGGTCCTCACGGGCATAGGTGAGCCTTGGGAGCCCATGATCTTATCATCGGTTAACTAATATATAATTTATAATCAAAGTATTAATGTGATGTGGTGTTATTGTTTTGACTGATTCGTGTATACAATGCCTTCTTTTTATCAATTCCTCTCAATCAATCTATCTCTCTATCAATCTATCAATCTTTGTAAGTGCTCTTTTGTTTGACATCTTCAATCAGACTGATTATTTTGATCTTTTCAAGTGCACAGCCACACCAGGGCTACGAAGTGGCCTAAGTAAAACCTGTGCACTTCATTTAAGTGCAATGCATACAATATTCCAAATATACTATACAATTTGATTAAACTCTAATTTTCCATTCTTAGCATTTTAGGGCTGCATTACATGGAACACATTTGATAGAACACATTTGGGCAAATTTCTGTGTTATTCTTCTCTATTGAAGCAGGCTAGCAGTTGTTTAAAGTGAATTATGGGTTATTATGCCACATTGTCAGCCATTATATTTTTGGCAGGTACCATGCTTTCATCGTCAATCAATTCTTTTACACTTTATTGAAATACCACAATTTGAAGCAAAATATCAAGACGGATGTTTGAGTTCTTATAAGAAAAAGAAAGGCTTTATTTAACCCCCAATCATCTGATCGGTAACTAGTAACAACAACCACTGAACCACCACTGAGTATGCCTAAAGGTTCTTTATCCTTTTTATTCTGTATCCTTATATTTTTAGACATGGACTTGGCTTTATTCCTAGTTTCCTACTTTACAGGATTTCTTCAACCCTCTTTTTTAAATTCTGCTTTTCTCAGCTCAGTGAGTCTCACCCTATAAAAGAAAATGCTTAAAAGTTCTGCTGTACAGCACAATACATAGAGTGATCACAAAGAGAATAAAAAATGTGTTCGAACAGTAAAATCTCTGGCTGTCATAAAAGAGAAATAATAATGGTGGCAAAAATTTATTTTATTTTGTGAAATGGAAATTCGCAAAATGAGTCTCAGTTTCAGAACTGATACTGCTGTGATGTACTGTATAAGTGAAACCATTCATGCATATGCAAGATTATCACCAAGGGGACAAATGGCACACTTCCGAATTAAGCTTTGCTTTATGCAATCCTACATAAAATATTGAAAAATGCTTCCTGAAAGGTTTTGCTTAGACACTCATGCTTATTGACTGGTTCTTGTTTTTTTCCTGCACTGGTTCAAATAAATACATGCATTTTATTATTCTATTTTGGTGAGACCAAAGTTTGGTGAATTCACCAATGACATTTTGACAACTGTTGTGACATTAGTCAGAAAAGAATGTAATATTTTGAATATTGATCCAAGTCCTATGACTAAATTATTTAATGTGGTATCAAAGCTAGAGCTTCCTAAATAGCCAGCTATCCAGACCTTGTATAATATGGACAGATCCTAGGCTTCAGTCCCAGACATTGTTTACAGTAGAAATAGATGCCTCTGAAAATTTTATGTGTCCCATTACTGTGAAATGGATCTCTGGGGGAAACTTTGGATCTCTTGCACAATATGTACATCTGTGCACATGGGGCCCATGAAATATTGAGTCAGTGGCGCTGTACTGGCATAGCCTTCAGTTCTAACAGTTGAATTAAATAGTTGGGGTCTGCCCGCTGGACAAATGATGTGTGTAGGATGGATTTTTGATGCTTGAGACTGCAGAGATGCACAAGACCTCTAGAAAGGTGTATTATTCAGCAAATAATCCAGGGTTTAGCTTTTGTTGTGTTGTCTTAGTCTAGACACTATATATATATATATATATATATGCGCGAGACGAATAAGATGACACAGAGATGAATCGCTGCACTGCGTCTCTTGCACACATTCCTGAATTTTTTTATTTTTTTTATTTATTTTTTACCAAATGTAAGGAATTTGAGTTATGTTATTCATGGCAGACATGTTTTTCTGAGCTTAATGTTCTATCTTAGTCCAGTCTTACTGTATATTGTTACTTATATATTTTAACTTGGCTATATTTTATACTCATAGCTGATAGAATCTTATAATACTCTAATAATTTAATAATACTCACTCGCGTATCGATTTTTATATCGCTAGTTTTGATTGTTTTCCAGAACATCCGCTTCTAGCCGGTTAGCCCATTAGCATCGCTAGCCCTGAGCATGTTTTAGTGAGTGCTACAGTAAGTGTTGGCATTTGATGAGGAGAACGCTGACACTGCATGAAGTAGGACCAGATAGTGGGTTTATACTGCATATGCAAAGCAGGGTGAGTTCTCGCATGTGTCCAAGTACCTTTGTGTGATGGAAGAGGTACGAGCTCAGTGACCACTGTAGGAGTGGGCTAGCTGCACACTGAATGAAGGTTGCTCAGGCATTTGTTTATATTTAAGCCGAGTTTTTATATTTAATATAAATGCATTGAGAGTACAATCAGTACACATTATACTGTAGAAGGTGAACGCATATTTTTCACTTGTGTACCTTTAAACACACACAGCCTTCTCTTTGTTGATGTTGCAGTGATGGCTCTCCTTCTGTACATTTCTCCCATCTCCACAAGGTAACACGTTCATTTATAGTGACCCTTAGGTTCTTGTTTACCTCTCTGACCACCTCCTCAATCTCTCACCTTGGTTGGGCGGTCAGATCTGTGTTGTTTCAAATCTCTTCCATTTGAGAATGATGAAGGCTACCGTGCTTCTGAATCAATCAAGGCTATCAAGGCTCCAGAAAATTTCTTGTATCCTCCCTCGATCTAAGTCTTGACACACTTCTGTCTCGTGTGTCTACAGATTAATTCCTTCGACCTCATGACTTTGTTTCACACTGATATACACCATCTACGATCCGTCCTTATACAGACGGGTGTGTGTGCCCTTCCTAATTACAGTATGTACATTGAACTCAATTAGACACAATCAAGTTGTAGAAGCATCTCAGGGGCATCTCATGTCATAACAAAGGGTCTGAATATTTATGTAAATTGGATATTTCCTTGTCTTTGTCTAAATTTGATGTCTTTTTTTAAAGTAAATTAACACAACACTATTTTACTTTGCAATTGTGGAGGATTGTTTGTAGAATGATGAGAAAAAATGTGTGAAATATAACGAAATGTTAAAAACTTTAAAGGGTCTGAAAACTTTCTGTCAGCACTGTGCTTTTATAATGTGGAGAATGCAAATAAACACGTATAATGTACATTAAGGTGCCAAAAGAAATTTGTGCTCCCTATAAGAAATGTGTAAATCTGTTAAAAGGCAAGCTTTTAACTTGATGTTTGCATTTTATTTGTCCTGCCAGGTGCCTAGTCGCACAGAGGAACAATAATGGCCCTACTTATCACAGTAAAGCCCTCCTAGGCATACAGCATTACCTGCAGAAGCTCTTACTGTGCATATCGGTGTCTGAAATCCGGACATGTCTTATGCAACGGAGTCAGAGGAACTATTAATAAATCAAAAGAAACTTTTAAGCTATTCCTGAGAAAGCAAGGGCATTTTTGTCAAATTGCTACCATTATGCTATCTGAATACCTTTTAACTTCTTTTATTGTTGTAAAGCGCAATCCACTTTTTCGAAGGGGTATGGCTTGTTATAAGTCTCTAGAGGTTGTTTGTTTTTCAGTAATGTTCACATACTATAGTTTTCTGTAATTTTAGCATTATGTGTGGCTCTATGCCAAATCAATCAGAAAGAGTGAAATGAAAGTGGCGTACTGTAGGACAAAGAGTGTTAATCATCATGTGGAGGTAATAAACAAGTACATTTTGTCAAGACATACAAGGAAGTTTCAGCTAAACACAGGATTGTCCTGTAACTCTAACCCAGTGTTAGAAACACTAGCTTGGCCAATTTACCACCTTTTGGACTGTGATTTAATTTGAAACTGACAAAAAGCCCACATGACAGTTTTGTCATTGCTGTTGTTGAAAATAAAAAAGGAGTGGATTTAAAGCTTTTATTGGATGAAAATGAAAGCCCACACAATGCCAACTTGTCAAATGTACTATAGTAGGAATTCCAAATCAGAAGAGTCTAATTTACGAGAGATGATAACCAAAGCCTTCAGTGCAAGCAAGTATCGTATAAGGGACCTTGTGCTTTTCACCCTCATTACTCTTTGTACTCTCAGTGCTTTTGGACACAGAAACTGTTTGTCATTACAAGTTGCTCTGCCATCAAATTCTGCTAATGGAGACTGTCGCTCCCTGGACACTGTCTGTGTTTGATCTGCAGCAATTTTGGCACATCTAGAAATGACTAGGAATAGCAGAAATCAAATCTATAATTCATATATGCAATCCCTCTCTTCTAGTGTGTGATTTAGAGGTCCTTCTCTTCAGGTGGTAAAAAAAGGACATTATTCCCCAGACCAGGTCATTTAATCCATTATAGAGGAGATTCTTTAAAGCTGACATGTTATATAAGATTTTAAATAACTCAGGATCATTAAGTTAGAAGGTAATTTTAAAGATGGATGTTCAACCCAGATTATGTAGTTTTACATTATAATTTTAGATGAAATAAGAAATGCTTTTAGCAAACATTTAGATGGGGGGTGTCCTAGAGGGTCCCTGCTACGATTTTGATCTTGGTTAAGTGTTTCTGTGGAGTTTCGCATGTTCTCCAAATATCCATGGGGTTCCTCTGGATTTGACTTTTTTTCCCCAACACAGAAAACACATACCAGTAGGTGCATTAGCTATGCAAAATGTCCCTTAAGTGTGTATATATGTTTGAGTGTTGGCTTGTGATGGACTGGTGTCCCATAAAAGGGTGTATTTCTGCTTCACACCCAGCTCAAGGCAGATTGTGGTAGATGAATGAATGAGAAAGCAGGTTCTGTGAATTACAATATAATGTGCCTGATTTTTTATGTGCAATAGTACTGAATCCATCCATCCATCCATCTATGAACCTCTGTAGTCCAACTAGGGACAATGAAGGCCAATCAATAACTATTAATATCTGTTGGAGGAAAATGGAGACCATTGTATTTATTCCCGTTTTTACAATCGTGGTAGGACCTCCGGTCAACATTCAAACACTATGGACAATTTGGGGGTGCCAATTAGTCTAATCTGCATGTTTTTGGACTGTGGGGGGAAGCCAGAGTACCCGGAGGAAACCCACCATACACGGGGAGAACATGCAAACTCCATGTACACAGATCCCGAGGCGGGAAGCCACTAAGCCACCATGCTGCCAATAGTGCTGAATAATCCTAACAATTTTATATTTGCACATTTTTGTAGTTTACTGAGGAGTTGTTGTTTTTTTCATGAAGAGCTAAAAATAATCTGAAGAAGAGATTCACACAAGGGTATGGCTTTAGCCCAGACACTCTGCTGGTCTGGGACTCTGGGAAATGAGATGTGATGAATAGTGAGGGTTGAGACAAGCATTCTAGCTCTGGCACATGAAGAGAGGAGTGACATTAGGTCAGTGCTCTTATGTCTGGAGCTAGAGAATAGTTTGTTAGATGTGCTAGCAAGGCTGTCAAAGCCTTTAAATGCTATTGTGCCCAGGCTGCCTGGATGGAAGTTTAGCCTTTTTTTTTTTTTTTTTTTGTCTTTAGGTTTGATTTGTAAAAACATCTCTTCTTTTAAACTCAATCTACAGTACATGGAGTATGTAGTGATGTACTGTATGGAGAAACCTCCGTTTGAAATCGATCACGATAACAGCATGGGCTTTAAAATATTATTAACATTTGTTTGAAAATGTAGATTTCACAGGATATACTGTAGTTGGATTAATTTCAAAGTGCGTTCATTTGACATGTATAGACACCTTGTATCTGTAAGAAATCAATCCAGAAGTGAGACATTTTCACACATTTCGCTCACACGTCGGATGGTGGGCTACATCGCACCGAGAGACACTGTGTGTTTGTGATGTGGCATATAAAAGTGCAGCTGTGTCGAGAAAAGTGAGCAGTGAATGAGTCAGAGGGAATTTTAATCCCGGGGTTAGCGCTCAGTTCCTCCTCTGCATCATGCTTCAGCAGGCCATTAGCTAAACGTGTCAGAGAGGCCATGATTTCACTGTCACACTTGACCATGCTTGACCCCAACACCTATCTGTGGTTGGGTTATCATTAAATACCTTTTAGTATTTTTGTGATGTTTAAATCAATATACCAGGTTACCTCAGGGTTATTGAGATGCTTAATGGTCTTTGCTTTCTATAGGTGGTTTACTGTACTGGAAGCCAAGAAAAACTGTTGTTGTAGATTTCTCTATGGAACTTGTAGGCTTGTCTAGGGTTATGGAGGGCCTGGAGCAGGTACAAGATGGGGTACCCCCTGGATGGGGTACCAAAACATCACAGTGCACAAGCACACACTCACTCAACTTATAAACTGAGAAATTTGGAAATACTAGTCATCATGTCTTTGGACTGTGGGAGGAAACCAGAGTAACCAGAGGAAACCCACCAAGCACGGGGAGAACATGCACCGAGCAGAGGTGAGATTTGAACCCAGAACCCTGGAGGTGTAGGGTCACCTGGAAGCAGACAGATGATAGAAAACACATTAGCATTTTACGGTGAGACAAAAGGTTTCCAGCGGACACAAGCTATTTGTTGTATATTCGTCTGAACACAGGCTATAGGAAGTGTTAACATGTCGTTATGAGAGATTGTTTCATCTGCATCAAGGCAGGGAAAACTTTACACAGTATCATATTGAACTGTAGTACTTTACTGTACACCACCAGTCAAAGGGTTGGATCCACCTTATTATTCCACGGTCCTTCCTGATTTTTTTTTATTTCTTTCGAAATTTTTCTTTCCTGGGATGGTCTTCATGAGAGCCAGTTTCATCATGATGTTTGAAGGCTTTTGCAAATGCAGTTGACAATACTGTTCTTGCAAGAACTGTTCCAAAACAGCAGACCTTCATGTCTTAAAATAACAACTGACAGTAATTACCTAATGCCATATGTGTTATTTCACAGAACATCCAAACTTTTCTATAGACTTTTGCATGGTGTGTCTAACTTTTTTTTTTTTTTTTTTACATGCAAATCCCACACTCCCGGCAGTACAATTTATTATGAATAGTTATTGCAATAAATATTTGTCAATGGCACACTACAGTCTGGTAACACTAGTCTGGTAACACTTTGGCCGCTAAATAAATTCCCAGGAGTGCATACAGTATATATTGTGAATTTTATTATAGTACAGTATATATTGTGAAATACAGATCAATTTCAGGTCAATCCAATCCCACTTTAAAGCTATTAATCAGCATCCGGGACTGTGTATACAGCACTACATAAAAAATAGACTAATGCAGTTGCATTAGTTACACCATAACCTAAGCAACGTTGTTTTAGAAACCACTTTTTGTGATAAAAAGGGCATTTAAACATGTCTAGCACATGTTTCATTCAAGATTTATTGTGCTACATAAAGAGTATGCACATTATAGTATACTATAGCTTTATCTCGTGGCAGGGCACCATATCCATCAACTCGCATGATTAACATGTACAGTAGGGTTCTACAGGAGTTCAGTGTACTATGAGGTTGTATTTGCAGAAAACATTTTCACTGTAGTTAACCGATCAAATTATAATTTCAGTGTTTGGCGTAGAAGTGGAGACAGTGTTGCCTGTGGCACCTGTTTGGCCTTTTCATGGGTAATCCAGCACCTGTCATCACAGTTGCACAGAAAAGTCAAAAGCTCTGGACTGGGGGACATTTCTGTCTCCATGAGTCACATTTATATAAAGATCATACACAGAATGTTTTTTTTTGTTTGGCTCACTGAGGGTTGTAAAAGAGCTGAAACTGCCCTCGCTTTACTATGCGTTTAGTCAGCAGGAATAAAACACCTGGTGACCTTGTGAAGAATTTGTACTTGTTTTAACAGCCTTAAGATTGCACCTTTTTTTTTCTTCTTTTTTTTTAAAAGAAGGTTGTGTATGTGTGTATGGTTTAATACAGTCATGTAAAAATTCATTCCTTCTCTTTTAATTAGGTGTTTTTGTGTAAAAACCATAAAAATCATCTGATCTTAGTGAACAATTTACACAGTGTTTAATGATTCAGATGAACAACATATATAACAATTTTTCACTGTGCTATGTCGCCACAGTGGAACATTTGTCTCCATCTAACCCTGTCTACCGCATCTTTCTTTGTCACTTCAACCTCCTGCATGTCCTCCCTTACCACATCCATAAACCTCCTCTTGGGCCTTCCTCTTCTCTTCCGACCTGTATCTTACATTCTCCTCCCGATATACTCCTCATCCTTCATCTGCACTTGTCCAAACCATCTTAATCTGGCCTCTCTGACTTTGTCCCCAAAACGTCCTACCTGCACTGTCCCACTAATATACTCCTTCCTACTGTAATCCTGTCCATTCTCCCACCTACAGCTCTGCTTCCTGTATTTTTGTCAGCGTCAAAAACCATGCCATTATAATTTAACAAAAAGTTAAGCCAAACAGAAAAAAATACTGTTGATAGCTTGTCGATCCACCTTAAATAACGTAAAGTGATCATTTCTTTGTAACATTGCTTCAGTTCATTGAGGTTGATGGGTCCACAGCATATTCCATTGGGTTGAGGTCTGGACTTTGACTGGGCCATTCCAAAACCTTGAATCTTTATTTTTCAGCCATTCTGATGTGGATTTATTTATTGTGCTTCAGACCATTGTCCTTTTGCATGGCCAAATTTCAACCAAGCTTTTGCTGTCGGACAGATGGCCTCACATTTGCCTCTTTATTCTTCATCATTTTGCAGAATTATTGATTATCAATTACGGTGATATTGAGCTAAACTACTATATGGCAACTAAAATACAACAGTGAGACATATAGTGATGATATACTGATGGATGTTGCATTAAGAAAATGAACTGTTTTTTTTTTTTTTTTAGCTAATTCAGCGAGCGCATGTCTGGTTAAAGCAGCATTCGTAACATTCATACCAGGCTGGCAGTTTCACACTCCTCCTCACCTCCTCACACTTTCCCGCAACAGTTCTAAGCTCTCAGATGTTGCTTACTATGAAATAACACTGAGAAATCATGAAGTTTTGTCTTACAAACTAAATAGTTCACAATATGGATTTTCCCTAATTAAAATAAATAAATAAATAAATAAATAAAAGAGTTGGTCTGTAAAAAAAACTAGGTATAAGTTAATATTTTGAAGATGAACGAAGCATTTAATGAAACAGATCATAATGTATATTTTGCTACATGGAAAAGTTTTTCACTTGTAGCCTTATAGAGAGTTGGATTATGGAGTTTGCATACACTACGACTTAAGGGATATTTAGAATGTACAGTAAAGTCACACACACATTGAAGGAGAAGTTTGAGTAAAATGTGCATTTCAGTCTTGTGTGATTGTGACTTTTTTCACACGGTAAACATCTTAATCTGAAACAATGCTCATGTTTAAGGTCTTTTTGGAGAATACGTTATGAATTACACTTGCTTAAAATGAGTTGTTAACTGTTAATTAACCGAACATAATGGAATCATTAGAACATGTGATATAACATTAATTAGTTAATTCATTAATTATATGAATTTATATTGTTTAAATTTAAGTAGTGTTTTGTCAATTAACTGTCAGCATAAAATACTATGGGTGTTCCAAGACTTTTGACTGTGCGGAATAAACCCCCTCCTTATTTCTCAATATAATCTCGTTACTCTAATGCACTTATCCCAGGGTTTCACTGGAGCCATGATCTAACTGCCTGCATCATGTCTGAAACACTAGCCTCCCAGGAACACCTTTAATGGCCCGAACATGTGTAATTGGTTTGCCCTGAGGTCAGGACTATACAGGGATGTGGCAATAGCTCCCAGCCAAGTTCCTGTAATGTGCAAGTGGTGTTGGTGAATGATTGTGTGTACAGGTCCCACAGACAGATGTGTCTCTTCAGTAAGTTTGTGACACAACGTGATTTGTGATTTTCAATGACCAGATAAGAGGCCACTCCGCCGAGCCACTTCGGCCTTGCCGTTTGTCGGGCCTGGACATATGGCCTCTTTAAAACGATTACACCATTCGAATATGAAATGAATATTGAAGCATGGTAAATTGCCAGTGTGGTGTAAGAGTGTGTGAAGATGAGTGATTACGTGTCTCAAATCAAATCAAATCAAAATTTTTGGTCACATACACAGTCATACAGTAGTACGATATGCAGTGAAATGCTTAAACTACATTTACATTACACTCATCCAGAGCGACTTACATTTTTATCTCATTATACATTTGAGCAGTTGAGGGTTAAGGGCCTTGCTCAAGGGCCCAACAGGGACCACGTGGTGGTCGTGGGATTTGAACCTGGGACCTTCCGAACCGTAGTTCAATGCCTTAACCTCTACCCTCTGACAACCACCCAAAATTAATAGGAAATAAATATGGAATAAAATGAGAAATAAAATATAGGAAATTACTTTAGCAATGGAGAAAATATATAAAGAGAGAATAAGACTAATTATAAAATACCAAAAAAGAATTTCTGTACAAATATAGAAGAATATAGAAACTACAGTAGTCTCACGTTCATGCATGAGAGTTGACAGTTTTGATATACGTATATATACTGTATATACTGTATACGTAGTCAGAGTTTTTAAGTGGAATTTTATGTGGTGAGGACAAATTAGTGGAGTAACACACACGCAGTGAAACATTCCAGAGCAGTTATAAGAAAGCACTTGGACTGGACTGAAATTGACTGTTAAATAATGTATTTCATTTAACAGTAAAATGTTGTCTGCATCTTAGGTCAGCATTTCTTATCCCTATATTTTTTTTACCCTTGAGGGCAAACTTTAATATTTAACAGTGGAATGCTTTTTAAAAAATCTCTGTCTCTAAATCACTGCTCAGCTAACATAAGGCAACCTCAAAGACATGAACTACATGCTGTTGCTTTGGATATTGTAAATGGAGCCCCAGAGAATTGACCTAAACTCCTAATATTATATATTAATATAATAGATACACATTTCAATATGTTTATGTTACCAACTGTATATATATCACTCACTCATCAACTATACTGCTTTATCCTGTATACAGGATCTCTGGGTCTGTCCCAGAAGATTTAGGGCACGAGGCGTGGTACTCCCTAAACAGGGTGCCAATCCATCGCAGGGCACACACACAACACGCTCATTCACATACTACCTAATCTTCACGTTTTTGGGAAGAAACCAGAGTACCCGGAAGAAACCGATCAAGCACGGAGAGAACATGCAAACTCCATGCACACAGACCTTGAGGCGGGAATCGAACCCGGAACCTTGAGGTGCAAAACGACAAAAAAAAATTAGACACATACAGTACACACTTCAGTAAAAGAAAAATAGTATGATGTATATTATATTAAGATGATAATATTATATATGATATGTATGACAATAAATTTAGCATTAAAATATTTATACAAGTTTTTCTTTTCTCAAAGTGTGTATAAATTTGTTTGTCTGCCTCTGTATATACACTCAAATAATGTTGGACTTGGGTGTTATTTTGTAAAAATGCCATATCCCCATTTCCCATATTTTTTTCACAATTCATGCATGTGTTTCGTCAGGTGCTATCACTAGGCGCCGATGTCCTTCCCGAATACAAACTCCAGGCACCCCGCATCCACAAGTGGACCGTACTGCACTACAGCCCCTTCAAGGCTGTGTGGGACTGGCTGATTCTGCTGCTGGTGATCTACACTGCCATCGTAACACCATACAGTGCTGCCTTCCTGCTTGGCTCGGAGAAGGAGAACGATACCTGCACGTATTGCAAGCCCCTCAACAACGTGGACCTTGTTGTCGACATCATGTTCATCATCGACATCCTCATCAACTTTCGTACCACTTACGTCAATGCCAATGACGAGGTGGTGAGCCACCCACTGCGCATCGCTGTGCACTACTTCAAAGGCTGGTTCCTCATTGACATGGTGGCTGCCATTCCCTTCGACCTGCTCATCTATGACAACGGCGAGGAGGTGAGTGCATCCTGGACTCCCTAACAGGTCAATAATTCAGGCTCATAGTCCTGATTCGGGTAACTACAGTTTCATTTTTAATGACTAAATAATAATGATTATGTATGAGTTATAGAAAGGGGGGGGGGGGGGGGGGTTAGGTTAAAATTTTTGAGTAATTGTACTTTATTGCTATACTTAAGTATTATTTTGTTGTATTTTGCTAAAGCTAATTTTATATGTATATTGCAAAGTTAAAGGCACATTTATTTTATTATTATTATTATTGTTATTATTATTATTATTATTGTTGTTGTTGTTAATGATATTAATCATCATCATCATCATCATCACTCAATTAATTACTTAATTAATTGATTAATGTATTTATTTTTACAAACATATTTAAACAAATATGTTTTTTTCCTTGATGGACTGGTACTTGTATGTTCTGGATTGTGGTTCTTCCCCAGTTTAAGAGTTACGGGGTGACGGTATGGAATATACCATGACTGATTTCGACACTGTCATGTTTTATTCTTGCATGCTTGTGAGGGAAGAATTTTAGCTTTCAACACCAAGGCTGCACGTGTTTGCGCCCTGGGGAAAAAGAAATAGGCTGCATGCCAAAAGTCTAATCTCATCGAGATTTATTTGCTTGAGTGATATATTGACCCTTGCGATATGTGTTTGAACCAGGTTTGAACATTACTCTGTGTCAACATGTGTAGAGCTCAGGAGAATATTTATGTCTCATAGTATATCACCCAACATGCCTCATTCACAAAGGAGATAAATCTCTCTCTCTCTCTCTCTCTCTCTCTCTCTCTCTGTCTGCCTCTCACTTATTAACTCCTGAAAAACACAAATGCGTAAACTTAGCATGTCATTCATTAGGGCAATGCTAATAAACACAGAGCGGGAGGTTAATCCCCAGCCCTACAGGGTTAACTAAGGCAAAGTATAATCACACTGCATGAAAGCGGGGAAAGATCAAGACTGATAAAATACTAATAATATGACAATGATTACCAGCAAATCCCAGCTTGAGATAAGACTGTAACAGTTCATATACAGTATGATTGCATGTTTGAATCAAAGGTGTTGATTAATAACAATAACGTTCCGGCTGTAACATACTGTAGTGTTCCTTCAGTGAAATTCTTACTGAAATACAAGTAAAGTTATCATTATAAAAACCTACTCAAGTAAAAGTAAAAAGTAGCTCATTAAAAATTTACTCAGAGTAAAAGTTACTGAGTAACTTTTTTTAACAGCGGGGTGGGCTGGGGGATTCTAGTGTACCGTGTAACCTTGGATTGAGAGTAACTCAGTTTACGAGTGTTCCGCAAGACGAGCAAAGATTTTTAATACATTTTGACTTGAAAAACAAGCATGTCTTGGTTTACGAGTGGCAAGTTTTTTGACACCGACACACACACACACACACACACACTCTCTCTCTCTCCTTTACCCGGCTTCACACAGACACACACACTCTGCTCTACATAGAAACTCTGCTCTGTCGCGATTCTTTTCAAAGGTAAGGTGCTGGTTCATTTGTTTTTTTGTTTTTTTTTACTTTACATCAGTGATTCCATTAGTCTGCGTTGTGAAACTTAAAAAGCAAGGTGGGGGTAGGGAGGAGGAGTTTTACTGTGTAAGACGAGGCGAGGGAAGGGGCTAATTCCACACACACACATACACACACACACGGCGCCTGCGCACACAAACGGAAACACTTATCTGTTGGGATTTATTTTAACTTTTTTTAAAGGTAACGTGCAGGTTAATTTGTTTTATTTTTACTTTATATATTGTATTAATTATTCTTCTGTATTTATTTTTTTGGGCTGTGGAACGAATTATTTGTGTTTTCATTATTTCTTATGGGAAGATTTGATTTGGTTTATGAGTGTTGTGGAATACAAGCCCATTTCCGGAACAAATTATGCTTGTAAACCAAGGTTCCACTGTAGTTCAAAAAAGAGAAGAGGATATAAATCTCAAACTAGTTTTTAACTGAAGGAACCCCCTTACATAATAAAGCTGTTGCCTTTCTTGTGCTTGAAATCAAAGTGGTCACTTAAATATGGTGTGACGCTTTCCTACAATAATGTTCATAAGAGCCAAAAATAACATTCAGCACAAATCTTTTGTCGGCCTCTTTCAGTATCACAAAATTATAATACAAAACAAAGTAAAGAAAAAGGTAAAAGAATAGAGAGTTTTTGGGGTGAGCAGCACATCTGAGCTCCTACTCCGTTTCTCCCTCTCAGTGCACACACTAGAGGAGAGGCGGCAACTCTTAAAAGGGTAACACACATACATAATGTGGTATACAACATAGTTACAATGGCCGTTACAATGGCCAGTGGTTTGCTTCATAAGAATTTGATGGTATTTCTCTTTAAGCTGGGTCTGCATCATTGCCATCTGTAAACTCCATCATTCTTGTGAGTTTAGTGCGTTTGTTCTCCCCGCCTATCAATCAATCAGTGCAGTGGTTTCCGGGGTGCAAAGTTTTTCCTTCTCTTTTGCATTATTATATTATATGTAGGGAAGTATAATACTTCAAACTAAACATACTTAAGCAAAGTACAGTGGAACCTTGGATTACGAGCATGATTTGTTCCGGAAGTGGGCTCGTGTTCCAAAACACTCGTAAACCAGATCATCATTTTCCCATAAGAAATAATGAAAACTCAAATTATTCATTCCACAGCCCCAAAAAATTAATAAATCAAAATAACTAATCTATAAAATGAAAATAAATTAATCTGCACTTTACATTTAAAAAAAAGTACAAATAAATCCTGACTGATAAGTGTTTCCGTTGGTGCGCGTAGGCGCCATGTGTGTGTGTGTGTGTGTGTGTGTGTGTGTGTGTGTGTGTGTGTGTGTGTGTGTGTGGAATTAGCCCCTTCCCTCGCCTCGTTTTACACAGTAACACTACTCCTCCCCCTCCCCACCTCGCTTTTTAAGTTTCACAACAAACGGACACACACCAACACAAAAGAAACACTGTTTTAACAGGAAAAAAAGAAATCTCTCTGACACTGGCGTGAGCGCATACTACGGGAATCACTGCGGTAAAGTAAAAAAAACAAACAAACAAACAAACAAACCAGCACCTTACCTTTGAAAAGAATCGCGACAGAGCAGAGTTTCTGTGTGTTTGTGAAGCATTAAAAAAATTCCTATTAAAAATCTTTGCTCGGTTTGCGGAACACTCGTAAACCACGTTACTCGCAATCCGAGGTTCCACTGTACATTTACAGATTTTAAAAAGTAGAAGTACACAAAAAAATACTCAATTGTAACTCAGTAACTCAAATACTCAGTAATGCGAGTAAATTTGTTGCTTTCCACCTGTGAGTATGCTTCTCTTTACAGAGATTAACAGTACTTAAAAAGAGAAACAAGCCTACCAGATAAGACATCTCCTTATAACTATGTACTGTATATTTAACTCCAATATACTGTACATTATAGGATTTACTGTACAGTTCTATTATGTAAGCAATTCTAGAAAAAAAAAACATAGCTGAGTGCATCTATAGTTGCATACAGGAAAGTTCTAATATGCAGGAATGTAACATTTAACATTTTAAAAGCATTGGTATTCTCTGAGTTTACATTCTTCTGTCTTATGTCTAAGCGGAACAGTAACATTGACATATCTCATGCTCTGAAATGACAGCTGTGACTTGCTCAACAAGCCTGATGGAACACTCGGCCATTTTGACGAGCCTGGGAAATCAATATTTGAAACCTTATACAGTACCAGTTAAAGCAAAAGAACTAAAACTATATGTCATGAGCTATTAACGTCCTGGTAGTATTCGTACCTGATTGCATTGGCACTGTTGTTAAAGTGAAAATATTAAGGCATGCAACTGTGTAACAGATGCAGCTTTTCAACTAGGAATCTATAATAATAGTAATCAATTTGTCACGTATCATACAGCACAGTGAGATAATTTTTTTGCATATCCCAGATATGAAGCTGGGGTCACAACACAGGGTCAGTTAGGATACAGCGCCTATGAAGCAGACAGGATTTAGAGACTTGCTCAAGGGCTCAACAGTAGAAGCCTGGCAGTGCTGGGGCTTGAAGCCCTGAAGCTCAGATCAGTAACCCAGTAACGCATCCAGTAACCAATTGAGCCATCACTGAAAAATTACCACAATGTAAACTTCTCAGTAACAGAGCACTCAAGTTTTTTCATGCTTTTTGGTATAACATATGGTATAAGTATTATGTAATTGTAATTGTGTTGATGTAGTTCCTTCCTTCCTTCCTTTTTTGAACAGCGAGCAACTGTAACAAAGCGATTTCCATTTTGGAATCTTCAGTTCAAGACCTAATTGAAGTTCATATTTTTTTGAGTAGCATTTTTTTTTAGCTGTTTTTCATCCTGACTTACCCATTCATTGTATTTCTGAATCTCTTCCCTTTCCTTTGCCTTCAAGACAACCACTCTAATCGGACTGCTAAAGACGGCACGGCTCTTGAGGCTTGTTCGAGTGGCCCGGAAATTGGACCGCTACTCGGAATATGGTGCAGCTGTGCTCTTCCTACTCATGTGCACTTTCGCGCTTATTGCTCACTGGTTGGCCTGCATCTGGTACGCCATTGGAAACGTAGAACGCAACGGTGCCATCGGCTGGCTCCATACGCTCGGGGATCAGCTCGGGAAACCCTACAATATCTCCATTGTCAGCTCAGGACCCAGCATTAAGGACAAATATGTGACTGCTCTTTATTTCACCTTCAGCAGCTTGACCAGTGTAGGGTTTGGCAATGTCTCACCTAACACCAACTTAGAGAAGATCTTCTCCATCTGCGTCATGCTAATTGGATGTGAGTATCAGTGTTATAATTTAGTTCTTGGGAAGTGGTGCATATTGTATTTATATACAGTAAGAAAGAACCTTTCATGCCACATACTGTATGAAGAAAATACAATTTAAAAATTGTTACTTTAGATTTCCCATGGATTTGAGAAGAGCCTCGCTTAAGGACCCAACAGTGGCAGCTTGATGGTTCTCTCTAAACCGGAACAATTTTGCCAACAAATGCCATGAATATATCGAAATTAATACCACATAGATTACTTTTTGGTCATGTTTAAAATGACCTGCATGCATAGAGTGTATCATTATAAAATTTGTCTCCTTGAAATCATGAAAGGCTATATTTTTAAGCTTGTATAAACTTGAATGCCTTTTCTTATACAGTGAACACTAATGCCAGTAAGTGTTAATGCCATTTTATTTATTTTAAATCAAGAATATATAAAAAGTATAGTAATTCCTTAACCTACGCACTAGACTCCTCATAGTGTGGCATAAACTGGCACATACTGTCACAATACTTTTCAAGTCATGTCATGTCAGCTGCATTCATATCTTCATTCTAGCAGAAGCATCTATTTTTGTTTTGGGCAAATACCCCCTTGAGGGATTATGTAATATGAACTGTGTTTAAATAGTTGTCGTGCAAGTATGAAGAAGGACGTTTGAAATAAACGTGTCACCTATTCTTATTGAAATGACACAATATGTCTAAGAGCTGGTCTCTGGTTTTTTTTATTTATTATATCTTTCTAGCCCTCATGTATGCCAGTATCTTTGGGAATGTGTCAGCCATCATACAGCGGCTGTACTCGGGTACGGCACGCTACCACACTCAGATGCTCCGGGTCAGAGAGTTTATTCGCTTCCACCAAATTCCCAACCCGCTCAGACAGAGACTGGAGGAGTATTTCCAGCACGCCTGGTCCTACACTAATGGAATTGACATGAATGCGGTGAGTCACACAACGATCGAATGTGTGCTATTATGTGTTAGGTTTGGTGTGATAATTAGATAAATGCCTGTTAATATCACTATAATTTGCTTTGAAGATTAGGATGATTACTCAGTGTTCCTTTCCACTTGCAGCTTGCCTCCTACAGTGGTGGCCAAAAGCACTGAGGCTGAAGGGAAATTTTATGTTTTAATGACATTCTCAAATTTTTATTATAATGACAATCAAGATAATAAAAATTATTTGTTATTTGATGCAATGAAATTGCTATACCACAATCAATATTTAGTCCTTTATTCATCAAAACTTGCTGGATCTGTCTGGGCTAAGAGTCAAAAAGCCATCTTCAGTACTCTGGTGTTACTCGCTCAATCCATGCCTGCTTGATTGCTTCCTGAAGATCACGGTCATGCTACCCAAATGAGGATGGGTTCCCTGTTGAGTCTGGTTCTTCTCAAGAATTCTTCCTATTGTCACCTCAGGGAGTTTCTTGCCCCCATCGCCCCCAGCTTGTTCATCACAGACAGGCTGATAATTTTAACTTGTACCTTCTTCTTTACAGTTTTCAATTTTTTGGTTTTGTGACAGTGAAAACTGTTAAATATGCTATACAAATACACTCACTCACTCGCCATCTACACCACTTAATCCTGTATTCAGTGTCACGGGGGGCCTGGAGCCTATCCCAGGAGACTTACGGCACAAGGTGACAGGGTGCCTATCCATCGCAGAGCACACACATACGCACATTGATTCACACATTACTGCCAATTAATGTAACCTACATGTATTTGGACTGTGGGAGGAAACCGGAGTACCCGGAGGAAAGCCATCAAGCACGGGGAGAACATGCAAACTGCATGCACACAGAGACTGGTATAGAACCCAGACCCTGGAGGTGCAAGGCGACGGTGCTAACCACTACACCATCATGCTGCCTATACAAATCCAACTGAAATGAATTGAATATACAGAAGAATTGGGCTTAGATCTGGAGATAACGCAGGCCATGGCTTCAGAAGCCAAATTTTTTTAACTTGTCACATTGCCAGTTTTTCATTAGCACAACTTACTACTGTAATTACTGAAATCACCTGTTTTGTGCAAGCGAGAACTATAACGCAGTGCGTGGCATATGTTCTCTTAATCTTTTTTTTCCCCACCGTTCTAAGTTTAATTTCACAAAAAAAAAGTTTTACAGCAATTTTGATTATTCATTAGTCAAGTTGAGACAGATTTAATCTTGGTGCTATAATTACTGATCTTCCAGTGCAATGTTTTGCTACTTCCTTTTCCAGTTTTGGTGGTTAAATAACAAGGCCAAAAGAAATAAATGGCAATATCACTATATGCTCTGTTCCATTATATTCACTTATTATATTCTTCATTACATTTTGGTGAAAAGCTCTTGTATGGGAGAGTGAACACTGATGAATTCTGACTTTGTCTGCCCGAAACTGGGTCCTCGCCTCCGCCTCATTCAGTGCCTCATTACTAATAATGAGGAAATATGGCAAACTCTGATATTCCAGGAACGGAAGGACACTTCGTGATGAGGAAGAGACTGACGAGATGGATGACCTTAGGCAGAAATAGCATGGTGTGACTGATTTTGACTAATCATCTGAAAATGGCTTTGAGGTTGATGAGGGCGTTGCTGTACTGTCTCTGGCCTGAAGTATTCAGGCTCTGTATGTGCAGTGCGTTTCAAAAATGTTTAGCTCTTTGATAATGCACAGTTGGCAGCGATTGCAACAATAATTTTTTTTGAGTGTGGTTCTACAAGCTTAAGGACATTTGACCATCCCTTAATGGAGAACGTCCATTATTCCATTATTCAAAGTTTGATCCTAAAGCCACTTCTGTACTGGATTATTTGTTTGGTTTTGAGCCATTGGTGTGTTCAAAGGTCAACCTTTGCCCAAGTTTGAGCTCCTGATTGTTTGGTCAGATTGCTTGATCAGTCCAGGCTCCAGGTTGGACCGCTCAAAGACATTAATAGGTTTCTCTTAAAGCCATTTTTTGGTTGATGTATATTGCAGTTGGATCATTGCTCACTTTTGGAAGATGAAACTTTTGCCCTAATTGGATACCCAGTAGCTGTTAAAGGTTCTCCATACTGTATGTCCTTAAACATATAATTGTACTTTAATTCATTCATCTGTCTCTTAATCGTGACTCCCAATATATCCAAAAAATATCTCAGTTGTACTGCCACTATACGCCTTGCTTCCCAATATTAATGGAATTGGACAGTTTTTTGTTTTTCTTTTGACACTCTACAAGTGAGCTTTCATGTGCCTTTTTACAGAAATAAAGCCTCTGGCCTTAGCCTCTACTAAACATCTGATTGGTTGAGTGCTGGAGAGATGGTTATCCTTCTTGCCGGTTCTCCAATCTCCAAATAGGACTTCTGGTGTTCTATTAGAGTCACTTCTTTTCTGGTTTCTCAGGTTGAATTCAGCTCCAGGAATAGTCTTGGCATTTCTGAGTGACTTCCTTTTAAGAAAGAAAGCCTCTGTGATTATTAGGATCTTCAAAGCTGAGAAACGTTTGCACTCATCTGTGCGCGACATGCAGTCATCTGTCAAGATTTATATCATTCTGAATCATTTTCAAATGTTCCGAGGTTTACAACATCTGACATGGTAATCAGTGTGGCACGGTGCAGCACAGCCCCAGGGTGTCTGGTTTAATTCTTGTTTCATGTTGCTGTCCCTGTATTCCTGCATGTTCTTCTTGTGTCCTCATGGGTTTCCTCATTGTACACCAGTTTCCAATCACTGGTCCAAAAATATATGCAGATAGGCTGTTGACTACGGTGAATTGCCCGTGGAGATATGTGTATGTGAATGGTGCCCTTCAACAGACTGGTGTCTCGCCTGGGATGATTTCAACCTCTCTGTGCCCAGTGTTACCAAGATGAGCTGCAAAACTGCCACAATGATGACAGAAATAGATCAGTTACTAAAGATCACAAATGATCAATGGAAGGACGGTGTGCGTCATCTGAGTTTTGAGTGTCATAACAAGTCCCTTAAGGAATTCAGACCCCTTCAGATCACTTGTCCCTTATTTGTTTCTATTAAAATATCACTTTTTTGGAACAAATTAGGAATTTTCTTAAGTGTCTGAATACTTCATGAATGTATTTTAAAGATTATATATATATACTAAATATGATCTTATGTTAGTGTAAAATCTAGTGACGGTGGCCTCAACTTTGTTGTTTTTTGTTATACTAATAGTTATTGTGTACATTTTAACTCTCTTTCTTTTTCCTACTTCCAGGTACTAAAAGGCTTTCCTGAGTGTCTACAGGCAGATATATGTCTGCACCTGAACCGTACCCTCCTACAGAACTGCAAAGCGTTTAAAGGAAGCACTAAAGGTTGTCTGCGAGCCCTGGCCATGAAATTTAAAACCACTCATGCCCCACCGGGTGATACGCTGGTCCATGCGGGAGATGTGCTCTCAGCCCTTTACTTCATTTCCAGGGGATCCATCGAAATACTACGTGGAGATGTGGTGGTGGCCATCTTAGGTAGATACCAATATAGATCAATATAGATAGAAATAGAATAGAATGAATGAATAGAAAAAATCTATTCAGTAGTGAATTTATTCTTTCACTAGTTGAATGGAGTAAGATAGATGAATTGGCAGTGCCTGGTTAATAATTAGGGGAAGGAAATTTACACATTTTGAAAACTTGCATTACCATGTGCAGGGCAAGACACATACAGCACTAATACAGTTTAAAATATTTTACTGCCATCTGCTGGATGTAAAATGAAAATGCATTGTTTACTCACCTTTATATGAGCTATAGCAGATTCACAAAAAACCTAAACTAAACACATAGGTCACTAAATATGAACCTGTGCAAAAAACAAAAAATACAATAACCATTTACTATGCATACACCTAAACGTTTACCTTATATTGTTATTATATTTTTCCACAGGAAAGAATGATATATTTGGTGAACCCATCAACCTGTATGCACGACCTGGCAAGTCCAACGCTGATGTCAGGGCTCTCACCTACTGTGACTTGCACAAGATCCAGAGAGAGGATGTCCTGGAAGTTCTGGACATGTATCCCGAGTTCTCAGATCATTTCTGGAGTAATCTGGAGATCACCTTCAACCTGAGAGATGTACGAAATATACTGAGTGAAATACTGAGCAATTCGTTTATCACCTCTCTCCCTCTCAATCATGCTAATACATACACTAAATGGCCAAAAGGCTTATGATCGCATGACAATCACACTCACATGACAACGCCCCTGTGCACAAAGCAAGCTCTGTGAGGACAATGTTTATAAGTTTTGTTTCATCAAAGAATTAGAAGGCTGACGACAACCCATTCCTTTTCACCCAACATCAGTGCCTGACTTTAGTAAAGTTGTTGTGGCTAGTTGATCACAAATCCTCACAGCAAGGCTCCAAAATCTAATGGAATGTTCTTCCATAAGAATGGAGCAAATATGGACTAAATTTGGAACGGGGTGTTTAAAAAAGCATATATTGCTCTGATGATCATGTATCCACAAACAATTTGCTACTAAGTGTGCTTGCCATAACTATGCAGCCATTATTTATAGTTCACAACCTTACAAGCATTAGTACTGTGTGAATGTGGGAGCTTAGAAAAAAACAAATGCTTTTATCAGTAGTATTCGTTCTATCAAGTGAATGTGGTCAGCAGTTGTTGATTGGTCACCATAATAATACGAGCCCTATTTACCGCAGACCAACATGATTCCTGGATCTCCAAGCAGCGATGATTCAGACTGCACTGGCTTTAACAAGCTCCGCAAAAGAAAGCTTTCCTTCCGGCGGCGAACAGAAAAAGGTAGTGATAAATATACGCAAGAATTATGTCATTCATATTTGCCCATGTGTTGCCTTAAAGTCTGCTGTCTTGGTAAACCATCAGTTCGTATCTCATATTGTTTCTGTCTTTTGTCAGATGACGCAGACGCAGGAGAGATCAAGAAAAACCAGAAGCCAGTGCGGCGTAATAGGAAACAGGCCAGGAGTAATCAGAATGAGGGACTGAAACCAGACTTCGGGGGGCCTCGGAGTTCAATCTCTTCCCACTCCAGCGGTGATGAAGGGGAGGATCTCGTTCCTACTCGCTCCACTATGCCAACAACATTATTGGAGATCTCTCAAGCCCAAGGCACTTCTATGATCTTTACTGACAATCCTGAGGGGGAAGCAGATCCTAAAACGGGCAACACCTGCAATGCTCTGTCAGGTAAAATCAAACCAAGCCCCCAAGAACGTGCCAAAACGCCAAGGAAATGCGGTAACTGTGGTTGTGATATGTAGACCTAAGCTGAATTTGTGAAATAACAGGACTTGTGAAATTGGCCCTACAGTTGTACAGATAAAGAAGAAAAATGAACTTATCTTTCCTGCCGAGAGTGCCTCTTCTGAGGGCAATAACATCATTTCCTGCGCTGCACTCTATCTGTGATTGTCATCTGAGAGCTTGCCGTGCACTTTAATTAGGATATTCCTGTAAGATAAAGCTGCGCACATGAGTGTGTTTTCAGTCTTTTAGTTTTTTTAACCAGATTTTTGCTTTTTTTATTTTGGCATAATTATTAATCTAATATAAATCTAATTCAGTTTAGAAACATAAAATAACAGAACTTATACAGAGTAAGGTTTGAGTACAGAAAGCAATTTTAACATGCATTCAGTTTATTTAAACCTGCCAATGATGCAAAAAAAATAATTTCTCCTTTAGGTGCACTCTCAGGTGTGTCCAACATCTTTAGTTTCTGGGGTGAGAGTCGAGGCCGTCAGTATCAGGAGCTGCCTCGGGGTAATCTCCCGTCACCTCCACCTCAGCACAACACGCCGTTACATAGCATCTCAAGACAGCAGCGGAGCCAACTGGAGAACAGGCTGGACATGCTGCAGACGCAGCTTAACAGGTCAGAGGCGCAGAACTGTACATGGCGCTGGACATGATGGGGGTTACAGGGCATCGCTTTGCATCACGTTTTAAGAAAAGACACTTTTTACGAAAAGTTTGGATGGTATCAGTTATGAGTTCTGCTTTATCTTATACCAGTTATAAGGTACTGGTGATTATGCAGCCACAACACGCAATTTTTATTCTTCCCAAAGGACAGCTCGGCCAGGAGACGTATCAGCATAATTAAATGACTCAGTTCCTGCAGTTGGCATCTAGATTTGTTGAAAATGGAATGATCAAATACTCAATACAGAGTAAGACCCCAGTAAGGTTTATTATTTTATCCTTGCATTAATACAATCCAACTAAAAGGTGCCATGTAATATTGTAATATTGCTCACATTTTAACTGCTTTGGAGACATTTAATTGTATTATTTATTTATTTAGTTAGTTACCAGGGTAACACAAGGACACTATCTGTATCGGTTTAGTCTTTTAAATATCTGCAAAGACCTAATCCAAAATGTTTTTTTTATATTACTTGTTTATTCATTTAATTAATTACACACTTTCTACTCACAACCAGATGAAAAGAAAAAATCACTCGTTCATATTTCTATTTGCATCCATTTAAAACACGGTACACGTTCAATTCAAGTAAGAAGAGAGTCGTTCAAGTCAAATCGGGATTTTCGATTGCACAGAACACACTCATGAAAGTAAAAACCTCCTTAATACCATACACTAATGCACTTATCCAAGCATTTCACTAGTGCTTGGATACCATCAAGGTGGAAAGTTTTCTCAGTATGGGAATCGAACCCTGACCCTGGAGTGCAAGGCGGCAGTGCTAACTGTCCAGAGATGTGGAAATAACCCTCAACTGAGTTATGTGCGAGTGGTGTTTGTGTGATAGGAGTGTACAGTTCCACCAGACAGATGCATCTCTTCCAGAAGTTGGCGACAAGTTATTAAAAGATCAGACGGTTCACTTACTGAATGTTCATGGGAGCCAGGATCATTGTTCATGGACATATGGACTTCTTTAAAACCATTCAAATGTTTTACTGCAGCTGATAGTCTCATCACCGTACTGTGCTTGAAGGCGTAGGTGAATTTCACAGTTTTATGCTCTTATTCAGTTTTATTCTCTCATTCACAAGAAATTCCATCACAAGTTCCAGTTTGAATTAAATGCCCGTCTTATATTCATATACAGGTACATCCCTATTCCCGACAGAGGACGATGATGACTTGGAATAAAACTATGACTACTGAGAATTAGTTTAGATACTTTAGAAAATAAATGTCAAAAATGCATGTATGTATTTTCCAGGTTGGAGACCCGTATGTCCACAGACATTAGTGCAATCATGCAGTTGCTCCAGAGACAGATGACGATGGTACCTCCAGCCTACAGCACAGTGTCGTCACCTCCACAAGTGTCGCTGTACCTCGCCTCAAGCCCGGGTCCTGAAGAGTCACTCATCCAGACCGTCACGCCTATGGAGTCTGAGAGACTGTCTTCACTCTCACAGGTACAAATCTCTTATTTTGAGGGAGATCATGTTCTTAGTCAGTCCCATATAACCATAAAACATTACTGTTTTCATATTTTACATGTTTACTGTTTTTGCATAGAAAACTCAATCTCACTCACTCACTCATCATCTATACCGCTTAATCCTGTATTCAGGGTCACGGGGGGCCAGGAGAATATCCCAGGAGACTTAGGGCACATGGCAGGGTACACCCTGGACTGGGTGCCAATCCATCGCAGGGCACAGACACACACACATACACTCACACACTACGGGCAATTTAGGAACGCCAATTAGCCTAACGTACATGTCTTTGGAATGTGGGAGGAAACCGGAGTACCCGGAGGAAACCCACCAAGCACGGGTCCATGCACACAGAGATGGGAATCGAGCCTGGCCGGGGATCGAACCCGGACCGTGGCGGTGCAAGGTGACAGTGCTAACCACTACAGCACAGAAAACTATGCAACGCTATTTCAAACAATTTAAGGTTTAAGGGCTTATCACGAGGGCTATTACAATCTAGGGTACATCTTTTGTACCTTTAGTTATAGAAATAGTGGAACATCACAATGGACATGCTGACTACCCCTAAGGTTGTCTATAAACTCCATAAGAGGTCTTTAGGTTACCTTCGTGAAAATACAATACTGTCCATTTGTGTTTGAAGCTGCTCTAGGACATTTGTAGCTCAGTGCGGGGCTTCTTACTGTACATGCCATGTTGTAGGCCCAAGTTCGATTTCCAGCTAGACCATGCATCAGGAAGGGCATCCAGCATAAAACCGGTGTGTATTGGATGGTCCTCTGTGGTAACCGCCACAAGAACAACAACAGCAGTTATTTTTTCTATTATGATATGACCTAGGCATGAGGTTTTTCGGAAAATGAGTCGTGTACATTTCTGGGGTGTCTAAACTTTTAACAGATCCCTGTTCCTGAAGATGTCCCTAATACTGTAGGTCTGAAGACCTCCTACTCCTATCTGTGACTAATGGGATAAATAGATTTTACGAACAGCTGTTGTACAGTACATTTATTCTATGTTGTTGAATAAAAATGCTTCTGTTCTGATACCATTGCCCTGAAGGCGTATTATTTTGCACAACTGTCATCTCATCCACCCGCTCAATCACCATGGTGGTTTCTATGGCACTGATTTGAATGTATTTCTGTAGGTCCTGTATAGTTGCCGAGATTAAAAAAAAAATTATCATTTTACTTGATTCCCAAATGATATGTGGTCAGTAATGGTCTTTTGGTGGTTCACTTCCACCGATGAAGAACATGGAGAGGGGCTGATAAAAAGACTTGTTCAGACTGTGAGCTTTAATCTTGCTTTCATGTAGTCACAACAGTAAAAAAAAAAAAAAAACACATTGAAACTAATTCTTACATATCCAATCCAGAGGTGGTTTGAAATTCCTAAAGATGTGTCTCAGTCTGGACGTACTACGCGCTCAAATCAGATTGCAAATCGTCCATCACCTCACACAGAAGACCATGTCCACACAAGTCCATTGATGAAAAATAAGCAGGATTATTATGGAAGAAATGAAGATAACATACTCTGATTACGCCAGCTGTTCTTCCTGAAAACACGGCCAATTTAGCCACACCGAAAAAAAAAAAGACCTCTTAAAGCATAGCAACTTAGCTTTCTTAACTGCTGTAGGGAATTTAAGAACAATAGTTCCTGGGCAGAAGACAAAGTGAAATGTCTGACAGCACTCTGGGGGATGCATCAGTACAGGCAAAGACCAGACCTAGTGGGTCTGAACAGGAAGAGGAGAGGAAATATAGTGCTGCATGCGAGCCACCAGTGTCGTTACCACGGCAACCAATGCTGATAGGTTGACAACATGTTGGATTTGGACTGCCAGTCTGACTAGATCATTTTATGTGGACATTCAGTTCTAAAGATCAGATTTGTGAAACAAATCCTAAGGCCTACATAAGTTGAAATAGAAACACGTAAGCCGCAGTCAGGTTTTATACCTGTAGTCTGCTCCTAGATGGGAGGTAATCATGATGGAATGGCCAAGGAATTTTGGTATAAAACAAGTGTAACTAATAAAGTGGCCACCTGGTTTATACAATTTGAATGGGATGACAATACATTTAAGCTTGTTTTTTTTTTTAAACAGCCAATTCCTGTTTTGTTTATGCTTTATCCAGATTCTCGACCCTCAGGACTTTGAGGAATTCCCTGCCAAGTCATGCGAGTCTCTTCACGGCATGACGGAGCCTTTGCTTCGCCCAGGAGCTGCCCCCCTGCAGGCTGTGTCTAGCCTGGACCACAACGCCGAGCCTCCAGACCCCGACGCTCAGCGGCGTTTCTCCCTCCAGGAACCACAAGCACCTCTGGACTCACGGACACCGCAGAGACACAGCTCTGATCCCGGGAGCTAGGGAGGAAGGGAAAGAGGGAAGACAAGGAGACAGTGACTGATGAGATCAACCACAGATGGGAAGAGGCTCCTCATTTTCCTGCCTCTCTCACTTCTTATCAGTCTTTCAAACTCTTTCTTTTCCTCGAGCATCTCATGGGGCTGGAGGAGGGAGTTTCTCTTCCCTTCATTCCTGCTTTTGCACTGAGTCTGGGGTGTGAATGGAGGGATGAGATAAGACACATGCATATGCTGGAACTGGAGGAGGACTGTCACTGTCCGAATCTACACGACTTACAGACAATAATCCACCGAGTGCAACATGAGGATGGAGGATCTTTTTAAATATGTCCTCGAGACTGGTGGAAACACTAACAAGCTGACTTTAAAAAGGAAAAAAAAACAAAAACATAATGAGCAGTGCAGGTAAGGAAGGGTGTTGAACATTGTTCACCCTTTCGGGCTTTTCATTAAAAAAAAAAAAAAAGAAAAAAAAGCGTAATCCACCCAAAGGAAGGCGTCCACGTTCAATTTGTCCCTTTACTACTGTTATCCAGTATTGGATTAATATGTATGAATAATAATGAAAATAATAATCGAAGTAGCCATCATGTCTTGCACTGAAATTTTGCAGAATCTTTATCTATATCACGTCCGCAGCGCTTCCAAAGTTAAAACGAAAAGAAAAAAAAAAAGAAAAAAAAACTTAAATACTTCCTAAACTTTTTAGTGTTAGCTGGCCTAACAGAAACACCTTGTGTGATCTGTCTATTCTGTCCTGTCGTTCTGCCTCTTTCTCCCTCCGTGTCTGTGTTTAAAGGTATACTGCAAAGCGAGCACATATTAGATCAGCTGGTTTGCATTAGGGAGGAGTTCAATGTGTCTAAAGCCATGTCATAACTGAACATATCAACCTTCTTGTGCATTGCAGGATATAGTGTGGCTTAATTGATAAAGCAAGCATAATAAGTGTGTCTGTATTAAACCCTGCATGATGTCAGGTGATGTTCATCAACTCGTTTGTCCAAGTTTGCATTGGTTAAAATTGGTTCATCAAAAAAAAAAATATTAGCTGTTATACTTCTATTTATTAGAGACATCCTGGTTTATTAGCAATACGTAACCCTAGAACCCACAACCTCACGTTAATATATTTCTCCTTTGGATGAGACTGCACTGCAGAGGAAAAAAAAAAACATCAGTTGCTTTACCCAAATATATGTATTCACGTGTACCTGTATGTGTGTAAGATATGACGATAATTAATAATTGAATTGCTTACAGTACAGCAACTGACGTGCACATTGAAAAATAAGCTTAGCAGGTCCATCAAAATGAAGACTGCTGCATAAAATTCTTCAGGTAGCAGAACATTTTGCTCTGGGAAATAGTATGCTGCATGCTACTGGCACGCATCCATATACAGTAACACTATCAGACAAAACTGGCACTATGGTGAGTGGGTTGTTACTATTACTGTTTAAAATGTGCATTGGTTTTTATAGATACCAAATAATGCCATCATTTTCCTAGAGACAAATGTTTAGAGACGGGGGCGAACTCAGAAATCAAAGTTGCTGATTGTTAGCACAGTTTTCTAATATATTCAAGATATTTACTTACAAACGAGGAGAACATTTTGGATATTGGTGTTGGTGCAGACCACGTTCTCTTTCGCTCGGCACACAGCTTTTAATGGACCTGACAGTAACTGTAAGCAAGTGCAAGTCATAATTTTTTTAATTAATAATTTTTTTTTTTTTTTTGTCTATACTGCTCCCAATGTCTTTATCTACAATACATCTAACCGCCATGTAATTAGAGCAACCAGTGCAACTGGATCTTTGTTTTTTTTCCAAATGCTGCACTTTAGAGAACAACCAAAGCATCTACCGACTTCATTGGTACGGACTTTTCTCTCCAACAATGTGGCTTGACTGTGTGAGAGTTTGTGTCATGTTCTGAATGTATTTTCCAGACAGAGTTCTGTTTGAAAAAAAAAAAAAAAAAAACTTCAGATAACTTTTTTTTCTTTCTTTTTTTTTTTCTCGTGTTGAGAAATTGTTTTTCCAGCCTTCATCGGATTATCCTTTGCGTAACGCAAGCTCTTTAACGATGCTTAGATCCACAGACAATGACGTGTATACACCACTGGAACTCAGTATTCAAAACTGATTCATAACGGGAAAGCATTTATCACCATAATATCATCACCATCGGTGTGTGGCACCATCCTGTGTTCTAGTGTAAGCCTGTGGCCTCCTCTATTATGTAACTACGATCCTTGTGTTTTGCTATTTGTTTAGTGTACTGCTGTGCACTTTACAGATCCCCCCTTACCTTGCAAGATGTAAATAATTAGAGATTGTTTTTTTCTTTTTCTTTTTTTCACATATATACTTCAACAACTGTTAGGTATGTATATATTTTTTAGTCTTGGTTTTAATTTATTTTGGTAATGTATTTACACTGGATTGCTCTTTTTCTCCTACTCATGTACTGTACATAGGAGAGTCTTGTAAAGGAATCGATTCTTGGCACTCATATAGCCGGCACTATGCAGAATCTGTCATTTCCTTGGCATGCTTTGAAATGCAGAAGAAGAAAAAAAAACAACTGTAGATGAAAATATATATGTTTGATTTTTTTAAGCATAAATAACTATGTTAATAATGATAATATTAATAACAATGATGACAATGATGCTGATTATATAATACAAGACAAATTTACCTTTGTGCACATTTTATTTGCATGCTGCACTCGAAGGATAGAGGCGTAAAGGCAGCTGACTCGCTGTTGAATTTTGAATGTGTAGACAGATGCACTGTACTTCCAGGTCACTTGCCAGAGTGATTTCATTTACTTCCAGCCTGTGGAAGAATGGACGTTATGGAATTTGAAAAAAAAAAAAACTACTGTAACAATGTTAGTGGAGGGATTCTGATATTACACATAAATCACAAAATTGCAGAGATTATTTAGGGCACCCATATAGTCTCCATCTCCGATCACTTCAGAAAGCTAAGCTACAGGTCCTGATTGTGTGAAGCATAAATGGTTGAATTTATAAAAATTGAACATATTTCTTTCAATAAATCAAATGAAATTCCAATGAGAGGCTGTTTTTCCTTATATTCATTGTGGATGATAGTCATCTTCACTACCTTAGTACTGAAAAATTACTAAAGGGATTCATGCATACATAATTTTAAAAAATGCATTGCCTCATTTACAGCATTTGTCACCCACCCGGATACTATATTCATTTTATCTTACTTTACATCTGAGCAGGTGAGGGTTAAGAGCCTTGCTCAACTAAGGGGCAAACAGCGGCAACTTGCTGGTGCTGGGGTTTGAACCTGGGAAGTGGTGTTGAAAACTGAGAAATCTCAATATTCCTACATGAAAAATGTACTATAACAATACTATGACGATTGTACTATGACAGTATGGTATTTTCCAGTGAGCTTTAAACAGCAGCATAGTACTGAACAGGTGTGATTGAATGTTTCCCAATCCGCCCTAATCAGAGTTAACTGCTGCAGAGGAAGCTGCAATTAGCATCTCAGTCTCGCCACGATTTCCAACAAGCCAAAAGGTCATTTATGCCTCAGCTGATGCTGCACATGGTCTCAGAGCCGGCAGTTCACAGGAAGACCGGTACAATAAAACAACAGACCCACAGAGCCTATACACAATTTACCCAGTGTTATGTTAATAATATCATAATATTGTTGTAATATATACTATCAATATATAATGTATAGCAGTACATTTAGTATTAAGAATGCAACCACAAGGGGGCACAATTCAGTGTCTTGTTGTGCCAGTCTCAAGTCTGGATAAATGCAGAGGGTTGTGGCAGAAAGGGCATAAAACAGCTGATGCGACTCATTACCAGAACTTCCATACCGGATCGATCGTGGTCGATCGTGGCCTGGGTTAACAACGACCGCCATGATGACCTACAGGGTGCTGGTGGAAATTGCGCTACTGTTGTTTGAAGAAGGAGAGGAGGAAGGCGTGTTCATTGGCAGAGATAGAAGAGGACAACCAAGAGTTTAGGAGCGACAGTAGGGATTTTGAATGTTGGGACTATGACAGGGAAAGCAAAAGAGTTGGTTGACATGATGCAGAGAAGGAAGGTGGATATACGGTGTGTCCAGGAGACCAGGTGGAAAGGTAGCAAGGCTGGAAGCTTAGCAGCAGGGTTCAAGTTGTTTACGGTGGTGTGGATAGGAAAAGAAATGGAGTAGGAGTTATCCTGAAAGAGGAGTTTGTAAGGAATGTTCTGGAGGTGAAAAGAGTATCACATCCAGTAAGTTGATAAGTGCAATGTTGTTAGTGGTGAGTTAGAAGAGAAGGAGAAATTCTGGAGTGAGATAGATGAAGTGATGCAGAGCATCCCCAGAGGAGAGAGAGTGGAGATTGGCACAGATTTTAATGGCCATGTTGGGGGAAGGAAACAAGTGATGAGAATGTGATGGGCAGGTTTGGTCTTCAAGACAGGAACCTAGAAGGACAGATGGTGGTGGACTTTGCAAAAAAGATTGGTTGACATACAGTATAAAAGTGGAGGCAGAAGCACTCAGGTGGACTACATTTTGTGTTGACGTTGTAATAATCTGAAGGAGATCAGGGACTGCAGTGTGTTGGTAGAAGAGGAAGAGGACAAAAGCAGAGCAGAGGACAAAGTGGTGGAAGTTGAAAAAGGAAGAACGTTGTGCAGTTTTCAGGGAGGAGTTGAGACAAGCTCTGTGTGGTCAGGAGGTGCTTCCAGTGGACTGGACAACTACAGCTAAGGTGATCAGAGAGACAGGTAGGAGGATACTTGGTGTATCATCAGAAAGGGAAAAGTGGACAAGGAGACTTGTTGATGGAACAAGGAAGTCCAGCAGTGTATACAGAGAAAGAGGCTAGCTAAGAAGAAGTGGGACACTGAGAGGACTGAAGAGAGTAGACAGGAGTACAGGGAGATGCAGCGTAAGGTGAAGGTAGAGGTGACAAAGGCCAAACAAAGAGCACATGAGGACTTGTATGCTAGGTTGGACAGTAAGGAGGAAGAGGTGGATCTGTACGAGTTGGCGAGGCAAAGAGATAGAGATGGAAATGATGTGCAGCATGTTGGAGATAAAGTGAGAGAGGCCAGATTGAGGTGGTTTGGACATGTTCAGAGGAGAGATTGTGAGCATATTGGTAGAAGGATGCTGAATTTGGAACTTCCAGGCAGGTGGCCTAAAGGAAGTCCAAAGAGGAGATTTATGGATGCAGTGAGAGAGGACATGTTAAGTTAGTTGGGGTAAGAGAAGAGGATGCGGAGGATATATTTAGATGGAGGCAGATGTTTCGCTGTGGCGAGCCCTGAAAGGGAACAGCCGAAAGACAAAGAAGAAGTACATTTAGTATTAAAATATTTATACAAGTTTTTCTTTTCCTCAAGTGTGTATACATTCTTTTGGCTAACACTGTACATTCTTTCTGCACAAGCTTGCTCCGGATAGAGGTAACATTGGGTGATGTGACATAAATGTTCAGGGAAATTTTGCATCCATTCTCTATCTGTAAACTCTGAGAACAACTCTCTCCCACCTGTGTTTACTTTCATCCACAGGGCTGAGGAAGTGGCCCTAATTGACTCACCATTTTATACATAGGAAAGCATATAACCAATCATAGACAGGATAGGAGAAGGTGAGATTTGCAAAAAAATAAATAAATAAACAATATAAAATAAAATAAAAGAATAATAATAATAATAATAATAATAATTACAGCATGTAAATGTACATGTTATTAGATCACTTCACCTCTAATCTAATAAGATGTGCATTTACATGCTAAGAGATCAATTCTTTGTGGTTGTGGAAGTATGGGGATAGATAATACAGTTTGCCAGGAGGCCCCTCTCACAACTTACAGAAGCTGCTGCTAATGTACTGTATAGGTGCCAAATATCACAGCACATGCCACAAACACTTGTGGTGCATTGCAGGCCTACTGTAGGCTATTGTATGATCATTCTAATCATACTGATCATTCTGTAACTTAACACATAAAATTAACGATGTTATTTAAAAAATATGTTGTAGTAGTTAGCATAGATTTAGCTTTAACCTTTTAACTATGTTCAAAAACTCTGAAACTGTCAACTTACGCAAGTTATTCCTGTAATAATCATAATATTGGAGTAAGGGCTGCACTGCTTTAGTAAGACTGATCTGTTATTTACCTTTAGAGAATGCTTTCTGTAACAGGTGAGACAGTTCTCTTTTTTCTTTAAATGTACAGTACTGTGGTGGTCTTGATGCCTTGTTCTGAAATTCTTGAAAAGCACATACAGGACATTTCATAACATTAAATCTCCATGGTGAGTATTTGAGTACTCTCAGTTTTAACTCTCTTTAGACTCAAATCTTTAGTGTGTTTGTTTAGTTGTTTTTATTTATTTATTTATTTATTTATTTATTTATTCATTCATTTATTAATAAGGATGTATACATTCACCTATTATTGAATTAATTGTATGTAAGAGAGAAATTGCACATTTGGGGCTCGGAGTCCAGTCTCTAAGGAAATCAATGCAGTATATTACAAATAAACACTTTTTGTTCAGTTCTTGGTACCTACTTCTAAAACCAAGTTTTGTGTTAGTCTAAAGTGGATCTCATTAAAATGTGTGTGACCTTGATCACAGTACGTAATAATTATATTTTAAAAAAATCTCACAACATGCTGTGTTGCATACTGTACCTGGCATATCATCAGCATTGTAAACAGATATAATAAATATACATAACAAACTGGCAGGATATTGATGACAGATGTAGAAGGACATACTGGTCTATTTTAAATAACAATTAGATCTGTCAATTATTTTCATTTTATAATAAAATTATTTCTTAAAACACAGCAAAAGTCTCCACCTTCACATACTGGCTTTAGTAATATTAAAAATCATTCCCCATTAAATCTATCTATCTCAATAGTACTACTAATTGAAAATTCAAACATTCATATAGGATTTGTCCATCTATACATTTAGTAAAATGTCAAATTAGATCTACAGAATGATCAGTATGATTAGAATGACCATACAATAGCCTACAGTCAGCTCACATTACGCCATCAACGCTTGTGGCATGGGTTATGCTATTTGCCACCTACATTAGCCGCAGATTGTTTAAGTGCTGTAAATTGCAATACGCCCCCATGTCCAGCATGATGCATGATCAGATTGAGATGTAGGGAATTTGGAGTCCAACTGAAACCCTTAATAACTTTACCATGTTCCTCAAACCATTTCTGTATGATTTTTGCAGTTTGGCAGGGAACATTATCCTGCTGAAAGAGGCCACTGCCAAAAAGGGGTGCACATGGGCTGCAACAATCCTTAGGTAGGTGCTATGTGTCAAAGTAAAAACCCAAGGTTGTCAAAGTTCCCAACAGACCACTACCTCCACAGCAACTGTCCTTCTTTGGACGGCTTCTGGTAGGTACAAACCACCACCATCATCTAGTCATTACAATCTAGTCCTTACCAAAGTCACTAAGATCTATATGCTAACAACCATTATGCTTTATTAATGAAAATACACATATGCTTGTGCATATACACTATACTGTACTATGTAGGACAGTTTTATATAAAGTAAAATCAAGAAACTACCATTTCAGGCATATTTTACATGAAAAAAAGTGTAAGGAAAGATAGCTAACTAGCACACAATGATTTCTGCCATTTGATGACAGTGGGATTCTAAAGGGCATTAACTACAGCAGCTGCAGTAATAACATCAGCCAGCAGGTGGAGATATTCCATCATTATTGGTAAAAGACCACATTCCTTCATCATGGATGGGAAAATTTTATATAATTTCCCTCTACTTCTTACTATTTTGATTTCACCAGTGTTTACCCTTGAGATCTCAAGAAGGTGTCAGTTAGCAGCAGTTCTGAAAAACATTAGCTCTGCATAATAAATAAATTTACATGTAAATCAGCCAGGTGGCACAGTGGCGTAGTGGTTAACACTCCGCCCTCGCACGTCCAGGGTCTGGGGTTTGATTCCTGCCTCGGCTCTGTGTGCATGGAGTTCGCATGTTCTCCCTGTGCTTGGTGGGTTTCCTCCCACAATCTAAAGGCATGCCAATTAGGCTAATTGGCATTCCCAAATTATCCATAGTGTGTGTGCTCTTCGATGGATTGGCACCCTGTCCATAGTATACCCTGAGTCTTCTGGGATAGCCTCCCAATTCTTGCGACACTGTACATGAGATAAGAAGTACAATATAGAAGACAAATAAATAAATAAATTAATTTTATCACACGGTATGTAAATGTATTAATATAACCTGCCACTGGCTCTTGCTAATCATAGCTTTACGTATCTCAGGACTCAAAAATCTGACGATGTTAAAGATAATTAGAGAGCTAATTTTTCTCACACGTATGTCTAGTTTGTCTGCAGCGTTGTTGATCTTACACTCTGCAAGCTTGTGACCATACAATCTTCAGTGGTAGCTTATAAAAATTAAAATAAAGTCTTTAGCTAGTAATCATAAGGAGAAAAGTTCATATCCCAACACTGCCACTGTAGATAACTATTAATAACCTGTAACATTTGTGAATATCTTGTCACAGAATAAATTCAGACAGTATCTTGGACTGTAGCTAAGGTTGCCATTTTCTCCAGAATTGTCCGTTTTGAAATCTGTCAAAAGAAAATATGTAGCATTTACCAGAACACATAATGTCCTATTGTCATGTGGCTGATTTAATATAGCAGCTACTGTATATTTTGTAAATCTATACTGCATGACTTCACATCTATATTTTGTACATCTATACTGTACTTCATCACATGCTCACACAAGTTATCCAAAACTGGTTGTCAGTGATAATAAGCAAAGCAAACCACAAATCCATACAGTATCTTTTGTATGACAGCCCTATAGTTGGCATCACTATAGCTGCAGTATTACTCTCTCTCAGCCCAAACAGATACAAGCGGGGGTACTGGTTACTGATCAGATGGTCAGTACTTCAGCACTGTCAACCTACTGTTGTTGGGCCTTTAACCTTCTCCACACCAAGGGAACTGTGTCACTGATGATCATCAAAAAAGATCTATTTACATAGTACGGCCATTTTTAATGGTACCATAAAAAAAGGCAAAAATTGTAGCAAATCGGTCACACTCCTGATCACGTGGATAGATAGATAGATAGATAGATAGATAGATAGATAGATAGATAGATAGATAGATCGATAGATAGATTGATTTATTGATTGATTGATTGATTTATTGATTGATTAATAGGATGTAACTTCTAAACTTCCGATCATTGATTAAGTTTGACAAAATGAAATTTTCACTTTCATGAACAATGAAAAGGCAAAGCTGGTCCAAATATACACTCCGAGGGCACAAACTATGAAGCCGTATGCTCTGTGAATTGCATCACTATTTGTGTTCAGTACCTGTAATAGACATTGATTAGAGTTGACAAACAGATAGAAGTATGGTCTAGGGAAGTGGTAGCAAAGTAGTTTCCTTTCTAATTGGATGGCTGTGAAATCAAATCCATGCACCATTGCACTGTTGCTTATGGAGCCCTTGAGCAAGGCTCTTAACCCTCAACTGCTTAGTTGTATAAATAACAAACATAAATAACAAGTTGCTCTTGACAAGGGTGTCTGCCAAATGCCGTAAAGATTGTAAAAGAGTAATTGCCATTTGTCTGAATATGATGGTGCACTTGGGAGACAATGTGATGCATACAAGGACAGTGTGGTCTCAGAGATAAATGTAAACAAAAAGGCAGGTCATGCATTTTTTGATGTCAAATTATGTATAAAAGCACAAGATTGTATTGTCCATATTGAAACAAAGACGTGCTCCCTGAACTTCTACCTCTGTGCAGGTGCAGGCTTTGTAGTCTCATGACCCATGTCTTTAAAATGCTAATTTATAGTCCACACCTGGATCCTGGGTAGTCACTTCCTCCTGTTCTCTCTCTCACACACACACGCACACACACGCACACAGTCTGCACACACAGCTAATGAGTAAAATAATGTTATAAAAAGTTAAATCACACAATAAGTACAAAATGTGATGTTCTGTCAGGGGGACAAAACTGGCCTCGCTGTAAGACCTCAACCACAGGTCAGTATGTATAATGTCCTATTTGCTCTAAACACATATCACAGCCAGAATGCATCCAGACTCACAGACACACAGACAACAGTCAACCTCTATCACTTCCCCGTTTCCTAATACACACACTCAATGTACAGTAGAAAGTACTGCTGTATCCGACTACACTGAGGTTACATCACTTACACTTAAACACTTGGTAAAGTTACATGGTAATTTTTATTTTTATTTTTATTTTTTTTACCTTTTTAGCACATTTACCACATTTTTTCAGCTGTAGGCGACATGGGGCAGCTCAAATACTTCTTTATATTCCTGACCTTTAGTACTATTTAATTAAATTGTATTTGTAGAGCGCATTGTAGAATTACATATACAATCTATAGGAAAAATAAGCTGTCTTGAAGGCTCACCATTTGTCTGTAACACTGTAGAATTATGAATTTTAAATTATTTGGGGATAGCTTTTCCCAGACTGATCAATAATAACAATTGCTTCTCAGAGGTCATGACTGATGTGGTGTCTTTACTTCTTGGCATGATTTAGGCACACACCCGAGTCCGTCTCTGTCATAAAATCTACTTTTCTAAAGGTAGTCTCATTTCTTGATGATTAAATAATTGTTTTCGATTTATTAACCGATAATTATGCTCTTACTAATTTTGGAAATATGAAGGGTGTGGTTATTTTTTCACACTAGTTTCAAATAATTGGGCTGCCATAAGCAAAGAAAACAACTAAGGTGATTTACAATTTACTGAAACTGGGTTTAGAACCCTTCCCAGCATTATAAGTTGGAAAGATAATGTTGAACCATCAACTTTGTAGAAGAGATGTGGAGAAAAGAAATATTGGATGGAGATCACTTAAACACTTGCAGGGTAAAAACATCAACAGTAAAAACCATAACTATGTTTAATAGTGAAAGTAAGAACATTTCCATACTCACAAAACGTGACGAGAACTTAAATGACTGGGACTTAATAGCTGTGTGGCCATAGGAAAACCATTTGTTAGTGAGACTAATAAGAAGCAAAAGGCTTCAATTTGATGGGAGCTTAAAGACTGGACTGGCAATAGGAAAAAGGTCATGTGTCTGATGAGTGCAGATTGGTGCTATGTCTCAGTGATGGGAGCATCAGAGTAAGAAGGGAAGCTCATTAAGTGATGCAGCCAGCACCCATCAGTTTTATGGTCTTGGGTTGCTTCAGTTGGTCAGGTCTAGGCTAAGTCAGGTGACTACCTGATTGAACTGAATGACAAGTGTATAACATCTATGGAGTTTTCCTTCCCTGATGGCACATGCATATTCCAGAACTCAAATTTGAGTGGTTCTGGAAACATGATTTTCAGACATAAACTGGCCACCCTATTGTGTGCTTTAAACAAAGCTAAATGTGATGGAATGCAAATCTTTAGTGTTGGACTTTTTTCTTCTTCAGTGTCTTCTTATATGTGATATACAGTAAAGTCCCCATCCTGTTTGATTTTGTTTTTACTGCATAAAGCTTTCATTGTACAAGCTTGTTGGGTATATTTAGATTTTTTTTATAAATCTGTTTCATGCAATAAACAAGAACTGTCAGGAAAAGAAAGCAAAGAAGAAGAAGAAAAAAAAAACAGTTTGCATAGAGGTGCTTTAACGGGATGCATCGTAGGGCGATACTTTTTGCTTTGAATTCAGATAGGCGTTAGAGACTGTCAAAGTCACTTGGTTTTTATTCGGATTGAACGATCAACGTGTCGGTCAGAACTTCTAGAAGATGATTGGTCGAATGTGTGTGAGGGGCGGGACATGTTGAGGTGAGGGCAGGGAGAGCGGAGTGCTGCTGAGCCGGAGGGCGGATCATCAGCGACGCTAACGATACTCCAGACGCCCGAGGAACTGTCAAAAGGGGGCAAAAACAGGGTACAAAACGGTGAGTGCGCATTTGAATACACTGTGTCGTTAATGACACGACGCGGTTGATGCTTTTCTTGCTGCTTTCATGGCTGGAAGCGTTAGTTTCAACGTGTTTGGCGTTGACTTTGGATGGGACGTGTGCGTAGCTGGAGTGGAGTGGAGCTGCAGCTAAAGCTAGCACAGTCACTTCTCAATGAGTGACACGGCCCACTAGATATGGCTGTCTCTCTCTCTCTGGCTCTGGAGTTATGCAAGCGGGCTTTGCGCTGCTGTGATTTTACTGCAACGGCGATTATATTCGGTTTAACAGTTTCATATGAAATGTGTGTGTGTGTGTGTGTGTGTGTGTGTGTGTGTGTGTGTTTTTGTAGAGTTACTTGCGCGTCCGGTTGTGGTTTTTGAAGTGAGCCTGCGCTTTGCAGCAATTTGTATATTTTGTTTCAAGTTGATTAAAAGTGAGCGCGATTTGAATCATCGCGATAACAGAAACAGGGCTGACTGTGCTGGTTAAACTTCCCAAACACGACAACTCTCAGTGGCATGTTAAAGGAGTGTCTGCTTTTTCTTTTTTTTTTTCTGGACATGTGCTTCAAACCTCCCTGATCTGTGGTATAGTGTCAGATTGCACATTAGTCTTTCCAATCAGATGTTAGTTCACCATGATTATCTTCCATCAGACCAATCTGATCTTTCTCCAGCAGGATTACAGATGTATCAGCCAGGCTGTAGCCTTTCAGTCTGATTATGTATGAGTATTAAGAGCCAAATAAGGGTTTGGTCAATTTATAGGCCGGATGAGGTTGTCCACCAAATGAACACAGAAATAAATATTATAGTAACCAGGAAGGGCATTCAGTGTAAAACCTGTGCCAAGTTGTGTGCGGATCGGATGGTCTGTTGTTGGTATGTATATATCAATGGGGGAAGGGGGGAAAGAAAAAAAATTTCTATGTGTGTATGTATGTATGTATGTATGTATGTGTGTGTGTGTGTGTGTGTGTATATATATATATATATATATATATATATACTTATTTATTACATAGTTACAATATGACTGATTTTATTTTTTGCAATTGTAAGAAAATCTGGGGGGAAAAAATTACAATGCACCGTTGGTATTGTGATAATATTGTGTCAGGAGTTCTCTGATGATTCCCATCCCTGTATACAGTATATATAAGCTGTTGAACCTGTTCATTCAATTATCTACTGTTACTGTAATAACAGACAAGTAGCAGCTGAATTGGGCTTGATTAGGGTGCAGCAGAATTGCAGCTTCAGCACAATTTGCACAAAACACACCTTTGGTTTCAACAGCCAGGACTAGACCATGGCCCAAAGTGAAAGTAGCAAACTTCATCAAGAAAAGTGTGTCGTAGTGCAAAGGAACAGAAGCTGTTTATTTTCTGTATGTTAGGAGTAATGGAATACCTCTAGTCATCTAATTACTTTTACTCGTATTGTTGAGAGTAAAGCATTTCTTAAATACATTTTCTAATGGTCTAATGTTTATGGTCCTCCTAGAAAAATCATTTGAGGTTATATATTTAAAAACAAACACAGGCTTACACTTAATGTGTTACCTTATTATTTGTTGTTGAGGTGAATTTCACTTGTCTCTCTTCTTATCTGTCTGCCGGCCTGTCCTTCTGTCTGGCCGTCTGCCTGTCTGGCCATCTGACTGTCTGTCTATTTGATAAATCATCTCACTAGCATAAAATACATATGCGTCAGTAAGTGCCTTGGGGACTAGCCGGTTAAATCTAGATTAATAAATGATTGACTTTGGTCTGATCAGTGCTTGTCCTTTTTTTGGCTTTTGTCCCTCCAGCAGCTGACACACCGGTTTAATGAGGTTGGAAACTGATTAAACAGAGCTGAGATGGCTTATAACCCATAGGCATCCAGTTTCTATGTTTAAACTTAACCCGAGCTTACCTTGGTCTGATCTGAAACAGTGTAAAGCCAGGCACAGCAGCAATGTTAAATGTACCAGATAATACACAGTCGCCAACTATAGACATAGTTTTAACTTTGGAAAGAGTGTTGCATTGTTTTGTTGTAGACTCAGCCTGTGTGGGGCTTTTGGGCATGTGCGTGAGTGTGTGTGTGGTTGGTAAGGTGTGGTTATATAGAGTAGCTCAGACCTCTTACCTCATGCACTCCAGGAAAAGAGACTTGCAGAAAGGAAAGAATTTTCTTGAGTGAGAAGTGTGTTCATAAAACGGTAGCAGTGCAGTAATAAAATGCTGACTGACGTGTGTGTATATAAATATATGGAGATACACGTTCATTATTCAGCTCATGGAAATAAATGTGTTGTAATCGCAGGAAACTTGGTGCAGTATAAAAATAAGAATAGTGCACATACACTGGTTAACCATTAGAGTAAAACCCCCTGACTAATATTGTTGTCACCAAAACAGCTTTCACCCATGAAGGCGTGGACTCCACATGAGCTGTTAAGGTGTGCTGGGGCTCTCCTTTTTTTCCCCTCTGCTCTTACTGTATTTGCATGCCTATCATAGGTGCTTTCGATCGTGGGCCATGGTCAGCAGGTGAGCCCAGTATACAGCACAGTGCAATTCACCGTGTATTCTGACACCTTTATGTTATAACCAGCATAAAATTTTGTCCCCACATCAGTGAGTCTTGTATGCCCATGACCTTCACCCTGGTTCACTAGTTGTCATTGCTTTCTTTGGCTCACTTCTGGTAGGTGTTAACCACTGCATACTCAAAACAATCCACAAGACCTGATATTTTGGAGATGATCCGATCCAGTGGTCTAGCCATCACAAATTGGCCCTGTCAGAGTCACTCAGGTCCTCAGATGCTTTTGTTTGTGCATTTTTTTTCTTTCTTCTAATATAACATATAATTTTAAAAACTGGCTGTTCACTGTAATGAGAGAACCAATGTTATTCACCTCACCCGTCAGTGGTTTTAATGTTCTCGATGATCAGAATGTGTGATTTTGGTTAGTAACCACCAAAACATAATTTTATATCTGTTGCATGTTCTCTACTCTGCTGTCATCATGGTTTCTTCTCAAAAAACAATCCAGGAAGTTGTCTTGCTACGCTACCCTATGTGTGAATTGCATATTGTCCTGTAATAGGTTGTTATCCCAGCCGAGAACTTTACTGAAGATGAATGAATGATTTTAGTGCTGTGCAGTAGTGCATAGTCTTTTTATTGAGCTGAAATGTCAGATGTGTTGCAGAGCCGAGATGCCGAGCATGCTTCTGTAGTCTGACATTCTGATGTACTGCTGACTCATGGTGAAGCCATTTCTCCCCCGAGCACCAGAACAGCGTCAGAGTCAGTCATCCTGACTGTCTGTCCGTCTGTCTGCTTCTCGTTTAGAATTGATTTCCTGCAGTGCAGTTATACAGTCTCTGTCTTGGAGCTGAAAACCACAAACAGCATATTGTGATCTGTTAGCACTTTATTTTGAAAACAATATGTATCCGAATCTTTGCTGGTTTGCACCTCATGAAGAGGCGCGGTGTCTTGTCTGTGACTGTGGTTGCAGTGTTACTGGAGCTACCGTGTGACTCATCACATTCTCGCTGTATGGATTTTCTGCTGCACCCTCTATCTGTTTTTTATTATTACTGCATTCAAACTGGAAGAAAATCCAAGAAAATTTGATTTTATGTTTACTGCACATTTATTAGTTGATGTGTGTTGCACTCAAAATTGACATCAGAGGTGAACATCTTGTAGCCTTAACTGTATAATAAATGCGGAAAATGAGTCTTATAGAGAAAAAGTGTCCATAAAACTGCTTTCAGTTTAGAACAGCTAAACTTGCATCTCTTTTAAATCAGCAGAATCCTCCCCAGCTGCTTGAAATTTATCCTTAAAGGCCTGGACGTTTTCCAAAAATACACACTGTGGTTGTGCTTCGGCATCCAAGAGGGGGCCTTCTTACCAGCCAGGCACCAGAACAAGGTCAGTCCACAAATGTCTAAGCATAGACTTTAGCTTGTGCCAAATACTTCTATTCAGTAACAAGTCATTGTCTGTGCAAAGCTAAAGTGACCAAACTTCACCAACTTTGACTAAAAAGTGTAAAATTTCACAAATGTTGATGTTGCACATGTAAACACTCAGTAATTAATTAAAACTAATGGTAACACGACACACTTTTCTTCTCATTTCTAGTGGCAGAGAAGTGTATGAGAAATTTAAAAGAAATTAATGAAGCACAAGTAGTTAAAAAAGATAAAGTAAAATAAAAACATTAGAAAATACTGTTTTTGTCTCTTTCAAAAGTGAGGCTGCTAAACTGCCTTTTCTTCAAGTTCACTCTCGTGTTTTTGTTTGAAAGTTGATAGATATGTGACATATGGAGAAATATGATGCAAAACAAGTGTTGAGATTTGCTCGTCTGCTGCTGACTTAAGTGATGGCCGGTGTTTTCCTCCTTCTAGTTTGCGTTAAGCCATCAAGTGTTAAATTTGTTTTTAAATTTTTATGTAAGTGTTTGCCTTTTTCACATGCGTAACCAACTTTGTAGTTTTAGTGAGGAGACGTTTAATTTGTGCTGGAATGGTTGGTTTTGTGAAACCATGATGTGCGGGAGTACACTAAAGATAGGAACACCATTAGCAAGCAGGGTGGAGTGGTTTGAGTGTTGTGATGTGACGCATTGCTCCTGGTCTAAACACAGGGTAAAGGCTACTCATGAGGTCTGTGCAGTTTTAAGACTTGAGGCTTAAGGCTTTTGTGATGCAATTGCAAAGGTTTGACCTGGAGACTACAAAACTGAGGAAAATGCATTTTGAACTCTGGATGAGTAAATATTCTACTTCCTAAATATACTTCCTATTTTTAACTTCTGGTCAGTCAGAGGTAGACTGTCGATTCAGTTAGAGTTTTTGGTGCATTGTGAATTTTTGATTTGATTCAATAGCTGTAACTGTTTTATGTCATTTAAATTGATGTTAAAAAGGACAACCAGTTACAGCTTTCTGCTAATTTTGACATTTATGTATGTAGAGAATGGTATTAATGCTTTATACAACACTTGACATTTTAGATTTTTAATTTTTTTTAAGAGCATATGTTATACTACATTAAAAACAACATGGCTATGGGTTTTTTTCTAGTACTTGCTCCCACTGACTCAGAAGAAGCCAACTGACTGCATTTTTTTTGAACATCAGGAGCATCACTGAAACACTCGGAGGAAATCGCTATCGACTGTCTTCCACAAACCGTACATGTGCTCACACGCTGATGTTTGACTAGTGTTTCTGTGATGGACAGGGGAGAGAAAGTGTGCCATCCCTTCCACCCGGAATGCATGGCTAATTTGTTGTCTTGGCTTCTAGCCATGTATGGTTATGTCATCGTTAAGATTCATAACTCTTAATTCTTTGTAGATTAATTAAAGTAGCTAGCCAAGTTTATTTAGTTAGTGGGTAACCAAACATTGGACTGGACAATTCAGTTTGATCTATAATTTTTCCAGTGGGCTAGCTGATTGACTTATTATTCATTATTGATTTATCAACCTGTGTGGGACCTCGGCATATGAACGACCCAACTTATTCTTATAGACCCCCATGTTAAAATGTCCAACACAAATAAACATTCTCACATTCAAAGCACTCTCATATCAATCATAGCAAAACTAATTGATCATGTGTGTCTGTGCTTTATTCCCGCTCCTTAACTGTGTGTGTGTGCAGCAGTTCAAGATGCTTTTGTCTCCAAGGAAATACATGACAGCCTACATGCTACACCCTCCTGGTGGAATTTTTGTTTTCAGTAGGATTTTATTTGTACAAAAAAGCTTTATGTAGTAACCTGGAAAACGTCCTGTAACCTTAAGCAGTTCTGGAGAAAATTGTAAAAGTTATTTAACTTTTGTATTTTTTATTATATTCGTAGTATTGAATTTGACAGAAATATTACAAAAATGTTTTGTAGGTTGTCAAATTATGAAATCATATTATTGAATAACTTGTATAGCACCAATTCTTTTATTTGTCATCACATTTGCAGGAGCACACCTACGGCAGTTTAGCCTTCCAGACGACGGAGACATGTTTGACTCGGATATGTGGTGTTGATGGTTATGGGAACAGTCGATCAAGTCGTTCTTTGCGCGTTCCAGAGCGATGTGTTAAGCCGTGTGCCGCAACAATGGAGCACAGTTTACCCAGCTGACAGTCAAACAGCGTGCAAACTTTATCGCTGTGAACGCTAACAAAATTCTCCGTGTGCCAGTGAGGAATGTGTGCGTTTATTGAGTTGTCGTGTTCATATTTGTTGAATGTATTCAGAGGTTTGCATGCAAGTTACCTCACATGCACACAAGTATGTTCCTGCAATTCAAAATTTTTTTTAACTTTCCCTTTTTTGTATCTCTACGCCTTGCAATACCTGGCCAACCTGCTGAACAAGCATTGGTGACACCTGTGGGCTTGATGCTATCTAAATCTTGAGAATTCTCATACCAAAATGAAACGAATAATAATAATTTAAGAAAAAAAATACATATATATATATATATATATATATATATATATATATATTGAGAAGAAGGAATGATGAGTGGCTGCAGACGCTTCAGTGCTGAGTGACTAACGCTCTACAGCTCAGCCTAGTCATTACAGCTCAGGCCTTAATTACTTAAAAATGTGTTTGCGTTTAATCACACGTGCATGCACGCACACTGTGGCAATGACCCGTGTCCTGGCAAGGCAGCCTACAGCCTCAGTTTTGTTTGGATGTCTGAATTACATGGAAAACTCATTAACATTAGTACTTGCTTGTGAATTGGTATTAATGACAGAGCAGGCACTTTGCTTACTCTTTTACTCTGTAACACATTCGTATGCACATGATGATTCTTAGGAGTAATAACCTGTCATTGCCAGCTGTGATTTTGCCCAGTCAGATCAGAGGATGTGCCTGTTTCTCACTTCAGTGTTTGCATCCATGCTTTCGACACCGGCAAGAGCGGAAGGGAAAGTAAAGCAGTTTCTCTCATGGGTTTGATTTGAAGCTTTCCTTCAAACGTGCTGATGGGATACAGCGTAACAGAACAGGTCTGATTCACCCACTTCTGCAGTGATTGCCCAATAATGGCATGCGAATTAAATGGTATCAGAAATTGGCATGCGGCTGTTACACGAGAGTGTTTATCTTCTGTACATTTGGATGATTAAAAGGGACATTCACTCGATGGTACATCAGAGCCAAAGCATCTTCATCTGTCTCATTTTCAACCTGAATGTTTAGCGATTTCATGTAGAGCCACATTAAACACACTGATGAGAGCCCTTTCTCTTGAAAACTTTGTCATCAATGATCTGCAATTCAAATCAGAAATCCCTTACTGTACATCCAAAATGTTTACTAATCTTGAAAATCCATGAGAGGTTTGGGAGGTTTATAAAATTTAATCACTAACTATACTGGTGTTATTGCTCAATAATAGTGTAGAATAGTTGTTTAATGGTTAGTTTATTCAGTTGCAGACACAGAGTCACATGGTTTTGCTGCCTCCACTACGTACTGTACATCGGTCTTGCACTATACCGAAGTGTAATAATAATTTCTAAGGATTTGCATTTACCTACACCCCAAATGACCACAGAGTACGCTTGGCAGCCATCTTGTATATGCATAGTTAAAAACTAGTTGCATTTACACATTTTGTGTAGTAGTTCCTTGTTTTAGCAAGGGCATTGGTTTTCACTTACAAGAAAGTTTCTCTTCTTATTTATCACTACAACAGCCACTTGGCCAGGCCAGATGACGTGTGAATGCATGCTTCAGTTATCGAGGGAGGGAAGGCTAAATTTTCTCAAAAAAATTAAATGATAAAAAATAGCTTTGCCAGTGATTACGTGATTAAAGACAGATTAAAGACTGTATTGGTTAGCAGAGATGCACTGAAATGCAGTCAAGCTTTTTGTAGTAGAAACTAATTTTGTCCACTTGACATTTATGAAATGTTTTTGATCTACAGTAATGTGCAAAAGCCTTCAGCTGCCGATCATTGCTTCATATTTAGTTTTCAAAGAGCTAGACCTTTTTGTGTTGTAATGCAGTCTTGAGGAATAGTTCTCCAGGCTTCCTGAAGGTTTTTTTTTCAATCCGTCCCTTCACCTGAGCAGTTTCAGAGGAGCATTGTGGCTTGTTAAGCCACACAGTGACCTACAGTACAAATTCAAGCATAAAAACACATCTAACTTAAGGCATGGACCAGTGAGAAACGGGTGACAGATGATCAGGCCGGTGATTAGTATACCAGTGATGCTGAATGCTGAGTGGTTGGAACAGGCGAGAGGGGAAATGAGGTTGCTGATGAGGTTGTTAATGAATCTTTAGACACTTTCCAGCCTATCACAGTAAAACATCTGTTCCAATTTCTATAAATGACTCTACATAATTTAGTTTAATTGAACATGAAGAAATGGGTACTGCATGCATAAAGAAAAAGTAGACTTTATCTCAGTTATTCGGTTAATTGATTGTCAAAATTTAGAAGAGTTGTACATGCCTTCTGCTTTAACAAGTTCTGGTTCTGCAGAATCCATATACTGCACATTATACTTTTTTTTTCACTACAGACTTGGTGTAATGAGTTAGCTAATTAACAGCCTTTTGTGAGTTGAACTTCATGTACTTAAGAGCAGGGAACCGGGGAGTACTCCAGGATTGAAGGAAAAATGCCAGCATGGTCATTTCAGTCGAAGCACAGTATTGACCACACACACAACTTTTTTTTCCTTTTTTTTTTACACCACAGCTTGTGTTTAGTACACACCCTCATGTTTGATAGACATCTGTGATCCTCCTTTTGTTCATTTCAGGTTGTTTGTGGAAGCATTACTCAGGCCTTACCGTTTGCATGCTCCACAACAGAACAGGAAGTGGGCACCGGGCACAACACTATTATATTGGGATTGTTTGTGAGCAGCATTCATTATTTTCACTGACATTTGATCTGCGTTGCCTGTAGGGAAGAACGGCAACGTTTTGAACGGCACAGTTTAGTCTGAGGTTTACGCGAGTGTCCGAGTGTTGACCAGCTCAGCAGCTCTGCTCTGTGTCTTCAGGGCTGTGAAAATACATGAAGACGGCTCATAAAGAAACTGAAGATTGTTTGTTCTGTTTTCTCAGTAAAGCTTCGCAGTATTTTTAGCTTTTGCATATTAATGGTAAAACACCGCTCTGAACGATTCTTCCTGATTTTCGCCACCATAGATGATGTGATGTGTTTGGACTCATCAGTGAGTCATTAGGTAAAAAGCCAGGTTATTGCATTTCTCCCGTTCACAAGATAGTTCACTGATCGATTTACATGTTGGTGGCTTTTATCACGTTATCACCATATGTACCTAAATGGACATCTGATCCTTTGGCATAGAGTTTCACCTCTGGTTTAACCAGTCCCTTTGTTCCTCACCACACAAGACTGCTTTCACTTGTTGTAGTAAAGTCAGCATTGTGCAAGCTTCAATCAGCCTTTCTGCCTTCGATAAAAGAGGCATTGATTTGACTTGATTTACATAATTCCTGCTTCCATATTAGCGGTTTGACTATACACCGCAAAAATGGCAGCAGTTTTAATATCGTAATTAATGCGCAGTATAGGCCCAAAATGAATAAATAAAGGTATAAATTGTCCTCAAGATTTTGATTGAACAACAAACTTACAGACTGAAATGATCATCTAAAACATACAAGTGCCGTAGCGAAACAGAGCTCCAGAGTTGGCCAAAATGTCTGATTTGTTTAAAAGCTACTGAAGAATTATGAATTATTATGACCTGGGCATGTAACTGTGTTGAATATAATGCCTGTTAGTCAATGAATTTCGGGACAAAATACTTTTGACTCAGTATTTTGTCATGCAAGTTATCATGGGAGAACAAATCCTAAATTTGTTTGCTATCCCATCAAGGAGGTAAAAGCTCTATCACACTCAGTCTCAGATGTTTAGCTGGAAGTCTAATTAACTAGCTTATAAAGTGTAAATATAAATAAATCAAAAGTGTGATGAGCTAATTATGTGATTTACCACGGGAATTAAAGAAAGGCAGCTTCTATCTGTGAAATTAGAAGAAGGCTTTGACTAATATTTCAGCTTCGATCTGCGGTGTTCCGCGACCTCGATGATGGCGTCTCCGTCAGATCAGTTGTGATGTGACGTTGAAATGCATCTGTGCATAATCATACTTAATATTATATTGTGTAGCAGCTTGTGGTAAAGAAACATGATTCTAATATTTAGTGCTGATGTGTGGTCAGCCAATACATGGTATTGGTGCTAAAGTGTTCCCCCAATCCATGCTTCGGTTTTGGTAAATATGCATTCACATTTATATTTTTTATCAGACCACATTTGATAAATACAATTTCATGTCCGTTTAGTAGTGTCCATAACGTTTTTGAATTCAAATTGTTTAATGATCTAAATGAATGGTCATTCAGATTTAAACTTGGCCAAATTGGATTTTAAATGAAAAGACATACTCCTGACAAAGTGTACTATTCTAAAATGCAAAATTGGTAAGATATTGCAACATGAATTTGACATGGTTACGGACACTACAGTTCTTTTTGGCTTTTTAAGATTTTACCAAAAAAACAATTTAAGCAACATTGTCTTTGCAGGTCATATGCTTCTAGAAGCTTACACCATTTTTTTTTTTTTAAATCAGTATTAATAAATAATTATTAATAATTAGGATTGTGTTGTATTATTGTTTGAAGCAGGATAGTATAATGCTAAAAAATGGGGCAAATTTTTGGGGCACTTATAAACTCTTCTCTCCAAAATGGCTGAAGTTATCAACTTGAAATGTTTAGGGATGCAAGATTGTTCACTTCCATGTTGCATAAACATCAGAAGTGGCGTCTTTGGCACACACTTTCTATAAGATAAAATAATAAAATCGGCACCAATGCTGTTTTTTTTGGCCGGGTGCATGAGTCAAGCTTTAACTCAGAAATGTCATTTTCCGTTCAGTTCCTTCGAGTGACATTTTAGCATACACTATATAGCACTTTTGTGTGGAGTGATCTAGAAGCACAGGAGAGACTCGTGTGCATGTGACAAACAAGAGGCTATGGATTTGCTTTGCATTCATTTCAGATTATGGTGTATTGAAACCAAATTGCATTCTCAGTAACCTATCGAGTCTAAATCCTCTAATGATACATTAGTGTAAGGACTGACAGCTAATGCCCCGAGTCCTGTCTAGGAGTGTTTTTCTTTTTGCTGTACTGAGTAAAGTGTGTCTGAGAGAACTGTCATAGGTGTGCTTCTATTCAAGCCTTTCATTAAAGTTAATCCTCTAACTTTTTAACCTTCAGTTCCATTGACAAATTAGCCAAGTGTAATAATATAAAAGTAGCACCTTTCAGTGAGCATTGATGGCTGTTTATTGAGGCTCGGAAGTATCTGCAGTGAGAGTAGAGAGCAATCCTGTGCTGCTCTTTGTGGTGGTGTGACACTGAGTCATGTCTGAGTCATCGCCCTAAACCTGGAGCCCCACACAATCCCAGGCATCTCAGACATGGCTACACACACACACACACACACACACACACTGTATATATACATGCAGAGTTAATAATAAAACCCGAAGCTATTATCCAGTAAATGTGGTAAAAAGTTACTGCTCTGAAAAAAAGCTAGGCAGTAATAGTTATATTACCAACTCTACCTGTTTTTTTTTTTTTTTCTGTTCACATTTTATAACGATTTCTCTGTTCTTGGCCGAGCTCCAATGGAAAGCACCTGCCTGCAATTTTCATAAACTGAGTCATGGCTGAGCTGGGATTTTGAAGTCAGACGAAAGGAGAATGAAAAACAACTCGGTGAATGAGAATAAAGACTACACGGGCAAATGCGTACCTCAGCTATTCAGACATATTAGCGCATGTGTAAACAGAAGTGAGAAAGAGAATAAGGAAGTAAAGGCAAATGGCCCAGTTGTCTGTGTGGAGCTCCCTGCTTTATTAGGGAACTGAGATAAGGAAACTGCAAAGTGCATAATGGTATTGGCCTTCAATTATCAGCTTTACATGTGCGTGTTGATTAATACCAGTCAAATATACACTTGTAATCAGCAGTTTGCATAAGCTTATCATGAATATGACAGTCATGGCAATATTTGGCTTGCAGTGATTTTGTTGAACTGGCCTCTTTTAGGAGTAGGATGATTAATTTTTTTTTTTAAAAACATACGCCTTTAATAGAAGAAAACCTTAGGAAATTGGAGCAAACATTTAATTTGGGTTTTCTAATATAAACACAAGGTCAAAATTATACTTGCTGGGTCAAGAATTTACATACACACCCACTTAGTTTATTTATTCAGTGGTGCTGAAAGTCTTGAAAGTGCTGAAAGTCTTTTAATTTGCCTACCCAAACCCTCTCAACTTCCTGTTAGTGATGATGATTGACTCCTACTGTTGGGTGGATCCGCACTCTGGCTGTAGACTCACTCACTCACTCACTCACGGTCTATACCCGGAGGAAACCCACCAAGCACGGGGAGACCATGCAAACTCCATGTACACAGAGGTGGGAATTGAGCCTGGAGGTGCAAGGCGACAGTGTTAACCACTATACCACCTTCCCTCCCAGCTGTAGACTTTATTTTAATAAATATTTAGAACAGACAAATACATCGTCATAATCTTCTTGCTTTTTAAAATATTTTGCCCATCTGTCAACAAGCTTTCGTGTTCCCTCATTAAGAAAATTTTTAGGCTGAGCTGAGAGCTGCGAATGCACTGCTGTCTTCACTTTGTCACCAGAAGTGAATTTTTGTCCTCATAGGGCTGCTTTCAGGAGATCAAACATGTGAACGTCTGAGAGAGCAAGATCGGTTCTATAGGGAGGATGCCATAACATCTCAAAACAAAGTTTTTGTTTAGGGGTATGATTCTCGCTTCGGTGCGAGAGGTCCGGGATCTCCTGCTAAAGGTTTTGTGGGTCTGTTAGTGTGAAAAATGGCATTCGACCTTACTTTGCTTATTCTTTGTCCAAATCTGGAGGACTTTTGGTAAGTGTAGGAAGGATGATCTGCTTTTGATAGCAGATTTCTTTGATATCACAGTTCCAAGGCTAGCTGCAAAGAAAGATGTTAAAGCGGCATTGTATCAGGCACTAGTGGCTYTGCAGGTCTTACCTGAACGAGAGAGGCATCTGGGTGTTGCCACCCTGCCCCTTCGAGGTTCGGGTGCTACAGATGGCGCTGCGGAGCTTGGAGAGAAGTGTGTTGGCAGAAGTGTGCGGACATGCATCGTCATGCAAGATCACAATGGCCTTAGATAGCAGTCTCCTGCATTTATTCTGATGATAATTTATTCTTTAATAAGCATCTCACTGTGACGAGCACTGTTGATTGTTGAACCTTGTTCCTGATAATGTTCCAATGCTGGCCCTTGAGGATTCCAGAAAACTGTAAGCAATGATTTTTCAGCTGATGGTTGAGTTTTAACTTTCCGTCCCGTACACTGCCACTTACTCACAGGCTTGTAGTGATGAATTCATGTCTCGTCACCCAGCAGTGATTCTCTGTAAGAAACTTTCATCTTCCTTAGACTATTTTTATTTGCAAATGTCCAAACACTTCTGTTTATGCTCTACTGTGAGTTATTCTGGCACCAGGTACACCCTCAGACCGCAAAAAAAAAAATCATCACATGCTGCTCTTCTTCTTTGTAAGTTACAGGTGGAGCATTAATGTTTGCTCGCACCACAGTTACAAAGTAACTGATGTAACATGTTCACACCTCCACAGTAGTGACTAGGGAGACGGTAGTTCTTCAACGGAAGGCGCTAAGATAACCAGAGTGCAGATCGTTTTTGACTCGCCCTCCTGCAAAAGATTTGTTTGACAGCATATAGTACAGTGGGAAAGTCACCCTCAGCTAAGAGGAACTTGGTTTAGAGTATCAGGAACAACACATCAATGCTGGACGGAAATGCTGCTCTTCAAAAAAGAAGCCCTGTTTCAAAAATGAGACCTGTAAGCCCGGTCAGTGTGCAGCTGACCACATGGGCACAGATAACGCCATCAGGGGTATGTTGAGGAGTAAAAGTGAAGCATTCAACATCAAGAACTCTGTATCAGGACCATCATGCTGTGGGACTGTTTTGCTGCCAGGTTAACAAGATCATTGAAGATGAAATAATGAAGAAGAGAGGACTACCTCAGAATTGTTCAGCAGAACCTCAAGTCATCAGCTAAACAGTTGACGCTTGGAAAAAAAATGGAGTGTTTCACCAGGACAATGAACCTAAGCACACTTCAAGGCTGGCTGTGAAATGGATAAAGTAGTTTACCTTTAAGATTTTGGGTTCTTAACCATGAACATCTGTGTTAAGTGTTATACCAACACACATAATTCAAACCAATTTTGTTTTAATTATATTCTTTATAATTGAGTGATCAAATATCCAACCAGAATTCTGACAGAAGCTTGTTGATGGTTGTCAGAAAAGTTTTCTAAAGGGGAAGCTTGCTAAGGGACATTCAGTCAGATATTAGCTGTTGTGTGTGTGTGTGTGTGTGTGTGTGTGTGTGTGTGTGTGTGTGTGTGTGTGTGTGTGTGTGTGTATTTACTGAAATAAATGTAGGGGCATTAGTGGCTCAGTGGTAGATTTCTCGTCTGCCATGGGGAAGGCCCGGGTTTGATTCCCAACCAATGCTTAATCCCCAGCAACTGGATGCAGTGCTGGTCCCAAGCCCAGGTAAAATGAGAGGGTTGCATCAGGAAGGGCATCAGGCGTAAAACCTTTGCCAAGATTGCGGCGACCCCTTACAGAGAGCAGTGAAAGACCAACAACATACAGTGTGTATATACAGTATATATTTTATATATGTGTGTGTATGGTGTGTAATTTTGATGTTGATTTCTAAAAACCCAAAATAAAACAAACATGTGCATCAGATTCTTTGATTTGATTAAAGATATTAATTGTCCCTCTTAGCATTGTCTGTTAAATTCACTTATACCTTATACACCTGGAGTGTAAAATGCAAGCATTGTGTCAGCATTTGTTTTAATATTTATACATTGCATTCCGTCAATTATAGTAGTGTGTGTGTGTGTACAGACCAAAAATTTGAACACACCTTCTCATTCAAAGAGTTTTCTTTATTGTGTTCTTTATTATGTTCTTTAGCCCAAACGCGTCTCTTCTGCTTGTTGTCTGTCCTTAGCAGTGGTTTCCTAGCAGATATTCTAGCATGAAGGCCTGATTCACACAGTCTCCTCTTAACAGCTGTTCTAGAGATGTGTCTGCTGCTAGAACTCTGTGTGGCATTGACCTGCTCTCTGATCTGAGCTGCTGTTAACCTGCGATTTCTGAGACTGGTGACTTGGATGAACTTCTCCTCCGCAGCAGAGGTGACTCTTGGTCTTCCTTTCCTGGGGCGGTTCGCATGTGAGCCAGTTTCTTTGTAGCGCTTGATGTTTTTTGTGACTGCACTTGGGGACACTTTCAAAATTTTCCCAATTTTTCGGACTGACCTTCATTTCTTAAAGTAATGATGGCCACTCGTTTTTCTTCACTTAGCTGTTTTTTTCTTGCCATAATACAAATTCATCCTCTTTGAATGAGAAGGTGTGTCCAAACGTTTGGACTGTACTGTATATGTAAATTGTATTTCAGGCCAGTTATATGATATAAAAGTCTGTATGTTGAGGTTCCCTTTCATGAGACTCAAAGTTAGGACCTCTCACCATAGGGAAGGTAATGAAGGTAATGTGCAAAATATGAATAAATGGGTCGTGAGTGGCTCAAGACTTTTGCACAGTACTGTATTTCAAACCAATAGGATTTTCATCAATACCGCCTTTCTTGGGTAAATGCTTCTGCAAACAATTTACTAATAAATCAGCTTGGGTCCTGGATACCCAGGATCCCTTAGCGTATTTCCTTTTATTTAACTTCCAGTCAGATGTAATTTGAGCAGCAAGGATGACTTCATACTGCTCTACCATAAGGACTACCAAAGATGGAATTTTGTTGTCATTAAGCTTTCTTCACTCACCATCCTCAGCCCAGATTCTGACATTGCTCATGTTGTCACTGGATATTATGGGATGCCGTTGCTCAAAGTTGCCCACACTAAATTATAGGTTTCTCATGCTAAAATAAATGCTGTTGAGATGGCCACCACTGTGCGGATTTTCTTCCAAGGACACAAGCAAAGTCATTACGAGAATGTGAATGTGTGTGTTGTACGAGTTAAATGCAGGATCTCATGCTGTACGTCTGCTGCTCAGTCATTCACGGTCAACTTTGTTTTGGAGCTGGAGTCAACATCAGCCTGATGAATTATGGGAGGATGTCACTAAATATTTCATGGTTGATTATTATAATCTAACACCAGTGCATTATGGGAAAAGTCAGGGTTGCCTTGCCTCCACTTGATATCCTGACCATTCTCAAGCAACTTCAGTGTGTGTGACCTGCACGATCGCTGCATCCTGTGCTCAAAACTATGACTTAAATTTTGTGACTAGCACAACGGTTTTTGCAAAAAACGTACCTTTGAATGGTTACACCATTATTCTGAATGATTTGCTTTTTAATCCCATGAGGAAGTATTTCTATTCTGATGGGCGTGGTCTTTTCCAGGATGGCTACCGGCTACAGAGCATGACCGCTCTAGCATTGAATTGTTTCATGAGGGTATAAATACTTATATCAGTTACACAAATACAATTTCTGACTGAGCAATCTGATTGGACGAATTTCATCATTCCACGAGTGGTGAAAATGGTGAACACCACTGGGACATTTAACTATATGCATCATTCCACTTCATAGGTGTTGTAATAACCGTTAATTACTCTGTCACCAGCTCAGTCAATCGCGGTTAGTTAATTACGCCAGTTGTGAAAGGATGTTGTTAATCCTTTGATAATAAATGGTGTTTGTGGAACTGTTGTATAAAAGCCATATTGAACTTGAGGTTGTACTGCGTTGCTTTATATAGCACGGCTGTGATTCAGTCGTTGGCACGACATCGTACAGCAGAACAGCACTCTCGCTTGTGTGATATTGCTTAAATATATGGTTCATAGTAACCATATCTCAACTCGTCTGAGTACCTTTGAGAGATTTTAGATTAGACTAGACAGCGCTCTCAGCAGCCATCATCAAAACACCAACTGAAAGGATATATTTTCAGCACAGATCCAGAGAGTTGTAGAATTAATGTCCAAAACATATCAGAGCTGTCCTGGCTGGTTTTTTTTTTTTTTTTTTGCTTTAATTTGTCAATCTTCTGTATGTGGATGAAAGGATCTACAACCAGATCTTCTTTTTCCCCCAAATGGAGAACATGTTTTAGAAATAAAATAAGTTGCATATAGATTTATTTGACTATGTCCACTAGTTTAGTGACTTTTACTGACGGCCAACAATCAATCTTGCAGCATGTGTGCCGTTCCGTCACAGATTTTGTACTCTACCATACTGTACCTGACTTGAATGTGAGCATCTGATTGGCTTGCAGCGATGTCTTTCTGTTTACACACATTGGTGCACTGTTGTAATGCTACACATTGTAAAGGTTTTAGCTCCCTCAATAGACCTGTCACAGGCAAAGAACACACACAATGACAAATGCCAACCGCAACGCTACTGACTTCAAAGACGTCAAAACAAACACTGCAGCGAAAAGCCATCATTTCCGTCTTTTGCTGAAACACAATGGCTTACTATACGCCAAGCCAGGTTTTATTGATTAATTCAATTCAATTCAATTTTGTTTATATAGTGTTTTAAACAATGGACATTGTCACAAAGCAGAATTACAGGAATAAATGTTCTGTATACAACTTAAAACATTTAAGTGTGCATAGATTTAAAAATGTCTAGTGCAATCAGTTTGGCCCTAATGCGCAAGGTGTTAAGACTGTAACTGTATGGCTATAAATGTGCATTTGTTATGGTTGAGGTTAATCTTACTTTTATGGGCAAAGAAAACCGTATAAATCATTTACGCATTGCAGGTAAAATACATCTCATAGCTGGAGGTGGCATAAATGTCATGCAAGCACAACATGCTGGCACATTGTCAAGAGAAAGTAAAGACGATAGCCAGACATAATGTCTTAGTGGAAAAACAGCATCAAGGGCACTATTGGCATCTCAGGGAGCTTTTCCTTACCAACGTCACCCTCGGCTTGCTCATCAGGGACAATATGATACTATAAACTATCATTTATACTTATTTCCTGACGCGTTCTGTAAAGCTGCTTTGCGACAATGACCATGATTAAATGCACTATATGAATAAAACTGGATGGAATTGAATTGAAATGATCATCTCCAGATGCAGTTATGTCCTGCGTTACATTTATTTGTTTCCTTTCCATGCTTCAATTTCATAGTACATTTGTATCTTTGTAAATGAGGCTTTTGCCCAATTATAACTTCCTGGAAAAGCTCATGAATTGTAATTATTCTGTATGATCCTCTTTAATTACAGTATCTAATTGATTATAGAGCTCTACTTTTATGTGGAACTCTAGGTGCTTATTCAGATATATAGCTGTATATGTTACAAGTTTCAGTAAATCTTTAGGTGTTGAGATATAAAAGCTTTTGTAAATCAGCAGGGCAGGACTTTTCCAGAATAAATCCAGTGGTCAGGAATGGGTCACTGGGTGATTTGTTTAGTATGAAAATAATCTAAGCCAATGCAACTGCCATCTTATTGACTAGGGATGAAAATCACCATGGGCTACATGATGATAGGACGTGATCACGAAACCTCAGTGATGATTCGCTTTGTATTGCATTTTTGTAAAAAATGCAGATTCAATATTAATCTTCTTTCTTTTTCTCTCATTTTTTTTCTTTCATTATTTTTCTTTCTTTCTTTTTTTTTTTTTTAATTTACCAAGACACTCAACTAAAACCATCATGATTTCACACACAACCTGAAATACCCAAAATACAGGTTAAATCCTCTAATTATACATTCAAGTTAACCTCCCCAGCAAGTTGCTCATCTTGGCTGTTTTGTTTATGAGGGATTTACACCAGCTTTTGAATACTGGTTTTGGTCTTCCTGTCTTCCTGTTCCTCATCAGCAGGAAATTTTAATTGGAGTCCGTCCTTTCCACAGGGATGATTTGATTTTCTGTGCACTTGTGACTGAAGCCGTGTGCTGTCAAATTAGAACGCGCAGTTTCATTTGCCTTTAGGCGGCCTACAGTGTTAGAAATCTAATATTTGTTGTTATGGGTAACTTTATAGCGGATTTTCATTTTAGTGAGTCACAATATTTATTAAACATACTGATGGGTGTGACAATTTAATATGCAGTACCACTCAAAAGTTTGGACACACTTCTTCAATGTATTCTTTGTACATCTTAATTTATTCTCCGTCCTAGAACAATACTTTCAAATAAAATGTGCATATAAAATGCATCAAGCACCATGAGGAAACTGTCTCTTATGAAGACCATCAAAGGAAAGCATGACCAAAACGTACCTCTGCTGCAGAGGAGAAGGTCATTTAGCGTTACCAGCTTTAAAAATCACCAATTAACAAACAGCACCTCAGATTAGAGCCGTTATGAAGGCTTTACAGAGCAGAAGTAGCAGACACATTTCAATATCAACTGTTCAATGGAGATTGTTGCATATTTTGGATGCCTTTTGCATTGTTTTACAATGTAGAAAGAAAAAAAATTAGGAAAGACTACGGAATTAGAAGGTGATTTCAAACATTTCATTGGTACTGTACGTTTCAGAGACCTTCTCGAGTGTTAATGGCACTCAAATGTATTTTTCTTTTATACTTCAAACTCCCTGTGATTCACTCCTCTTATACACAATTTCAGTGTCGTAGTAAACGAGCTGAGCCACGCCCCACAGATAGTGGAAGAGCTGAGCAGGGCTGAGAGCAGGGTCCTTACTGTGTTTTAGAATGTTGGGGTCTCGTGTATAAAGCCTGACTATAAAGAGTACTAAATTTGTGCGTAAGAGCTACCCGTCCACAATATTTACTGGAGTCGATCGAATGTGCGTATGCACAGCTGTATGCTATGATGATTGATAACTCGTACACATTTTAATTAGATGTGCTTGCACTTGGCAATGCTGATTTGCATAAAGAAGCACCCTCAATCCTCAACATATGGGGAACAGCTTGCTCGATGGCATGAAAATTAAACCATTTCTGAGGTCTTCTCCTCTGCTGGTTTTGGAAATGTAATATATTGCAATGTGAGAGAGCTGAATGAAGGTAGGTTTTGTCATCATTTGACACAGGTAGATGGAAGCATCTAATAGTTATTTAAAACAATATCAGTACCATCTCTAATCTCTTTTAAGAATTTCCTCAGCAAGTAAAAGCACTGTACCTGAGATCGACTAAAATCACAATGTGCAAGGGAAATCGACTGATGATCCACTCCTTACTCTCAGTACGGAGTATGCAGTTCTCTCAACAAAGCTAAATCTTCAAGCAAGACATAATCCCAAATGCTCTTTCAATGCTCTTTTAATGGATTTGTCCTTCACTTTTATCAGTCCTCTACGTCTCTCTTGGTTATGTTAATATAAAGTACATAGCACATGACACAAAAGCTCTGCATGACTATTACGTTTTTCTACCACTAGGGGTTATTGTGTGTGCATGGCCCAGAAGGGTGTGGAAATGAATGTGCATCCTCCTGCGTTAGCAAAGATTCGTTTCAGTGCACAGAAACATTTGTACACAGTCTGTTAATGAGGCCCCTGGTGACGCTGAAAGCCATAGCGTATATATTTTAGATCATACTTATCGGCATCGAACCGTTTAGTGAGCCCTCGTGCATGGTCATCCTGGAAGAGACCACTCTCATCAGGTTCGAGGTGTGTCGTTATTAGCAAGTGACTCATTCCTCTGAGAGGACAAAACACGAGTCATGAATCAGCACAGAGCCCGTCTACACCTGACAGCGTTTTTGTTTCCATAACTTTAGAAATTGCTTCCTGATTTACACATACACTACTTTTATGTTTTAGCTGTTGCATTGCTCCAGGGTGCATTACTCCAGTAGACTAATGGCACATTTCTGTGTAAGCAGGCTTACCTTGGTGTGTAACATTGAGTTCTGAGGTCTTCCGAGTGCTTAGCTGGATTCCTGTTGATTGACCTTTTCTTAGCAGTATTTATGTTTACAGGGGTCACAGAGCATGACTTTAGTTGGGTAATGTGGTAATAGTTGGGCTAAATGCAAAGTTTCGACTCGCTGTTGTCAGAAATAACCCAGTTATTTGCCTGCTGCTTGACTGAAGAGGAAGTGTGAGTCTTATAAAAGGGACTTTTAGTGTGATTATGTTTAGTGTTGTTTTAACATGGTCTGCATATTTATTCATTTTTGCATTTCTGGATGGGGAGGGATATGGATTCAGAGCTGGATAGAATGTGTGAGATTAATTAAACTAAATGCGTGTGAGTCTGCATGGAGTCTTTCTTCATTCTTAATCCTTTCTCTGATGCCTAATTTTAGATTGAAGAAAGCTAGAGAATGCATGCGTGAAAAAAAACTAAGAATTGAAAGGGCTTATGAAGATGGAAAATGAGTGTAAAAACATGATGATTTATTTTTTTTCTTCTTCTTTAGGTTGTATTGTGTGCATGAAGATACTGTGCATAGAGAAACTATGCTTTTGGTTTCACCCTCCAATACTGCCCTCTAGTGGCTACAGCTTTTGTGAAAAGACCATTTGTTGGTTTTTGTTCTTGGATTTATGTGGCAAATTTGAAACGCTGTACCTTTTGCTCCAGGGAGAACACCGGGAATGTTAAATCAAGAATGAAGAGCAACAATATTTGTTTATGTGGATTTCTTTGCTTTCACAAATAAGTCGAGCATGAAAATATAGTGATGCACGTTATTTGACTATTTGCCTTATCTAACACGCACACTGTGTTCTTCAGCAGAAGGATGGCAGACCTGACACTGAGCGACGCTCTGAATGACAGCGTGTCCCCATCTGTTGAGGAGAACATAGTGGAGAAGGACTTCATAGCCACGCTGGAGGCGGAGGCCTATGAGGACAAGGTCGGGGAGACGGTGGACAAGGCAGACTACATCCCATTACAAGATGATGATGAAAAGGGTGAGCTGCAGACATGACCCGGACTCAGGAAAATGTTCAAACTAATTATTCGAATGTATGCCACAGGTGTGAAATATACTTCCAGTGGTAGCCAGCCAGCACAAAAGTGGTCTACTGCAAATACAACAAATCCCGTATATATGACCGTTAACACAATATTTTGATTTATTATATATTTATATTAAGTTCAGAGATCCAACATACTAACCCTCCCCTCCATCTACCTATATGTGACGAGTAAGACGGAGTAAAAAAAATAAAGGGGTAGGGGTAGCTCAGTGGTTAAAGCATTGGACTACAGTTTAGAAGATCCCAGGTTCAAACCCCACAACTAACAACTTGCCACTGTTGGGCCCTTGAGCAAGGTCCTTAACCCTCAATTGCTCAAATGTATAATGAGATAAAAATGAACGTCGCTCTGGATAAGGGCGTCTGCCAAATGCATAGATTTGTCAGAGCACATAGGTCTTTAAAACAGTTTTATCTTTTTTTTTTAAATAAAGACTTAGAAGCTATTTTTGCATTGTTATGTTTTAGTAAACCTATAAGAGTCAAGATTGTGCAATATAGAGTGACATATTCTTTGTCCAGCACAATCTAGGCAATATGATGCACTGAATTATATTTCATTTTTACCATCTATATAAACAAATGAAAAACGGGTGACACAGGCAAAACAATATCACATACTGTACCCATAAGATCATGTGTTTTTACGGTTGTTTTAGGTTGTTTCAAAAACATAAAAAAACATAAAAAAATTACATAATAATAATACTATGCACATTTTGCGAGTTCTACATTTGTGTGACATAGCAGTAAAAAAAAAAAAAGTAGTCATAAATTTGGTTTTACATGACATATCTGAAAACCTAAATGCACAGTTTGATGTCTGAAGCCTCCCATGTCAGTTCACCTCGGCAGGACGACTTCTGTGTTTACTGTTAGTACTAGGGGTGCTCCGATTGGTCGGTCGCCGATCATAATCAGCCGATAATAGCTTTGGGAAGTTTGATCGACAGTCTCTATAGTGGCCGATATAGAAAAGCAGATCAGAGGACGCAAAACTCGCGGACATTAGCAATCGGCAACCTGTGTAACAAGCCAATTCCACGAGGCGGGAAGCACCCAAAGCATTATAACACCACGAACCTCATCAGACATTTGAAGGTTAGTCACGTAAAGGAACATGAGCAGTTTTCAAAGTTGTCTAGCGCCAAGAGAGCGGGAGAGTTCAGTAACTTGCGCGCCGCCGCTCCCTCAGCGGCGCGGTTTTGCTCGGTGGCCGTAAGTACGGTTCATCATGATTCACCGCGAGTTTTGGCGCTGTGATTATGTTTCCATTTTTCCACTCGAAACATTAAACATGTTTAATTTTTTTCCGATAGGTGTCACATAGGAGCAAAAAATCGGAATTGGGTCACATTTAACTGACAGTGTAAACGTAGCTTTAGACTCTTTGTAAACAGGACGCTTGGGTTTTAGAAACGTTTGGGTCCTTTTTTTTACTACAGGTAAAGCACAATTTTGGCTGGATTAGAGTTATTTAATAAGCTTTGGTAATTAGATTTCAGCAGAAGACTCAGACTGGTTGACAAATGACACTGAATAACTTGGAATAACACCCTGTTTCCCCACATACTGTATACGTGACACGGAAACATCCTTGTTCGTGGCTGTATCTGTGTATTCGGTTACTGATGGATTAAAATAACAGATCTTGTCTATAATTGCTAAATACACCATGGGCAATTTGGGAATGCCCATTGAACGAATCTGCATGTCTTTGGATGGTGGGAGGAAACCGGAGTACCCAGAGGAAACACACCAAGCACGGGAGAATATGCAGAGACAGACCACGGAGGGGTGAGGCCACAGTGCTAACTACTACGCCACCGTGTCACCACAGTTTCAACATCCTTCGCAAAAAAACCCCCTAAAAAACATTTGGTGACCGGTGTAGCACAAACTGCTGTTAAAGTCAATGCTATCCAAGATAGAAAGATATCAAAACACCCAGAACATTCCAGCCCTTTTGTGTATGGGTCTAAGAAGGCAAAGAATTGATCCGGCCTGCACATTCTTCAGCTTTCAATCCGATTGAGCATCCATTAGATATGCTGGACAAACAAGTCCGATCCACTGAAGCCCCACTCTGTAACCCACAGCACACAAAGGATCCGCCGCTAATATCCCGGTTCCAGACACCACAGCACGCCCACAGAGGTTTTGTGGAGTCATGCCCAAGGGGACAGAGCTGACCCAGTGGCACAAGTGGAGCCTAAAGTTTCACGTTTTAATGGTATGGCTGATCGGTGTATATTATGGGGTGCATGGTGTTGTGGCTCACTTGGTCAAGCTGAGCTTTGAGAGCAGTGTAGTCCAAAATAATAATAAAAAGCAAAACAAGGAAATATATTTAAAAGCTTCAGTTTGTAATCCTCTGCTTTCCACATGATCATGTCCTTCAAAACAATTCAGATGTCCTCTTGAGCTTCGAGCCATGCACGCAGTCATGCTCCGTTACGTTTTCGTCCAGAAATGAGATCTGTTTGCTGTATTAGGGTTCATGTTAATAATAGTAATAAGCAGAGCAGTGATGCCTCACAACAGGCATTTTGTAGCTCTCTGTGAAATAGCCTAGCGGATGAGTCTCTATTTCTGCTCTGATCTACGAGCTATATCTAGACTCATGATTCTTTTTTTCTCATGTCATTGTACAGTCTGAAGCTTCAGGGGTTGAGCAGGGTGTGTGTCTCAGATGACTGGAATCGAGTAGTTTCATTTAGAAGCTTTTTAAATCTCCGTAGTGTTGAGTCATGTGGTGATGCACTCCTGTGTGTGTGTGTGTGTGTGTGTGTGTGTGTGTGTGTGTGTGTGTGTGTGTGTGTATAAACAGAAACAGGTGCAGTGTTGGAGAAGGGAGAACAGAATGCCCAAGGGGCACCCAAACCTGGTAAGAGGCATCAAATTATATCCCTAATGTCCCTGGGTACACTTGCTGTTGCACTTTTATTGTATTATTTCATCATAGCGTCACATCATGTCCTTTTTGTATTTCATATGTTGCTGCAGTTAATGTTGCTGTCAAGAGTTTGACTGATGGCAACAATAAATGGTGGTTGCATGCATGAATAGTGCAATGTGGTTTATGTTGTCTTAATCTGTGGTAACTATAGTGTCCATCATGATTTGTTCAGTATCGTCATGTTCTTCATTTGTTTCAGTAGCAGTTTACTGGTTGAATATTATTTAAAAAATATATAATAATAATGAGCATCTTTTAATGTAGTGATCTGTTAGGCTCATATGGCGACAACAAATACATCAATGTATTTGCGTAAAAAATTTACAGACAAGCATCTCAGAATGCCATAACATTCTGCATGAATTGCAAGATGCAGGTGTATCAATAGATACAAGGGAAGATGAAGGGAATGACATTTGATTACCACCTGTCAGGGAGGTAGGATATATCAGGGAGAAAGTGAACAGTCACTTCTTATAGTTGACGTGTTGGAAGTGGGAAAACATGGGCGAGTACAAGGATGTGAGTGACGAGTGATTAGATGACTTTGATGCCTGGGCCCGAGTATCTGCAAAACAGCAGATCTTGTGGGTGTAACCAGAATGCAGTGGTTAGTACCTAGCGAAAAGTGGTTCAGGGGATGGTGACCGGCGAACTAGCTCACTGGTCTGATTTTTGCAAAAAAAGTTACTGAAAAGGTTAATGCTGTCTAGGATGAAAAGTTGTCAACACAGTGCATCTCAGCTTCCTGTGTATGGGGCTGCATAGTGGCAGAGCAGTCACCGTGCCCATGCTGCTGACCCCTGTGTACTTCTGAAAGTGTCAACGTCAACAGTTGGAAAAAACAGGACTATTGGGCAGTGGAAGAAGGTGGCAGGACCTGATGAATCACATTTCATTTATATCATGTGGATGGCTGGGAGCATCTGCATTGCTTATCTGGAGGCAGGTTGATGCTCTGGGCTGTCTAAGTTCTGCTGGGAAACTTTCGGTCCTCGGATTCACGCGTACATTTCTAAATATTGCTGCAGATCATGGCAGTGGAATTTCCTAACAGCAGTGGCTGCTTTCAGCAGGATAATTCACCCTGACACACTGCCACAATTATTCAGGAATGGTTTGAGGAACATGACAAAGGGTTCAGGTTGTTAACCTGCCTACTAAATTCCCCAGATCTCAACCAAATCAAGCACCAGTGTGATGTGCTGGAACATCCACAGAAGTCCTATTGTCTTGGTACCAGATACAGCCTCAGAGGTCTTGTGGTAGTGGTATTGGCTCAGTCCTCTTTCAGCAGCAGAAGGAGGGGTCAGTATTAGACAGGCAGCTCTAATACTACAGTATGTTACATAAATTAGCTCAGTCCTTTTTGATGAGGTTTAATCTGGCCTCCTTGGGAAAAGTTGTGGATACCTAATGAAGTACAGGAATGTCATGCAAGAATGTAATAAAGACCAAAAGTAGGCAACATTTAAAAATAGTACAAATAAGTAATAAATGCATAGACAGTCTGTTTTCTTTCTTCTGTCTCAGAATATATCCCATTCCTTCATATTTGAGACCGTGGCTTCCTTACATTTCTATTTAACCCTACTTATTTTTCACATGTTCTTTCTGCTGGAGCTGGAGTTTTCCCTACATCCTAGACTGTTTTTTGTCACACTTAAATGATTCAGATCATCAAACAAAATGTAATATTACTCCGAGATAACCCGAGTAACCACGAACTGCATTTTTTAAATGATGATTTCATTTATTATGGGAAAATAATAAAAAGCCATCCAAACCTGCCTGGCCCTATTTGAAAAAAAGGAACTTGCCGCACCCATGACTAATTTACTGCCAGACCTGCCGAATCAAGAAATCACTTAAATAGTACCTGGCAGACATAGTGAAGGATGCTAAAATATCTCATAAAATAACACTCTGCGGCAGTGTGCGTGCGTGCGTCCGCGTGTGTGCGTGTATATATAAAACTATCAACTTCTAATATAGCAATGGCATGGAAGTAATTGGCTGAGTTCTAGTCAAGTGCTATGAATGATTAATCGAACAAATACTGTGCTAATAAGATACATGTTTTAATGGTTGTTTTAAAATATTTAAGTTTGGAGTAAATTGATTTAGTTTAAGTGGCACATCAGATATACTTTAATAAATAAAACTGAACCTGATAACTTAATCAATGGTGGATTGTGATTTACACTGCTGTAATCATTCAGATCTCAGAGCGGCTTGGTTGAAATTTCAGTAAAATAGTAGTAGTTAAATAGTAGTAAAATGAAGCAGTGCTATATAACAGAACACAGAACTACATAACATAAAATATCCCCAAAATACCACAAGTGCAAGTTTGTCATTTTACAAATTGGTGTTGAATCCAAACTTTTATTCTGTAATGTAACTGTTACTGCCTGCGAGCTCGTGCACTTGCCCTGTCAAATCTTTTTCGCTGAGCCAGCCTTGGCATTTTTCGTAATCGAATTCAGCTACTGTATATTCCACCTTGTGACACGTACAGGAATATAACTCCTCTGGCCTCCAAACCCAAATCTAATCTAGCATGCAGGAGTGAAAAGTTTTAGACAGGGTGAGTCAGAGGAGCAGTACTGCATGACGTGGCCCGCTGTGCCAGCATGACTGCACGTGCCACAGTGTGTTATAAGGATGGGGCCCCCACTTGTCTGCTCTGGTCTGTCCAGTCTGTATGCTGAGGTCAGTGCATAAAACAGGCAACACTGAGAACCCAGGCTCAGGCTAGTCGCTAATTCTACAGACATGTTCATATATCAACCCCTGCGTGAGACAGTTAAGAATAAGCATTTAACAGAATTTAACATCACGCTCCATGTTTTCGTTTCAGTCACCTAACGGTGGCACTGCTGTTCCTTTTGCTTTTTACCTCCATAGCACAAGATGCGCCTTAAAAAACAGAGTCTTTTTCCGGCATGCAGTATTTAGGACAGCAAATTTAGTTGTTCTGTGAGCAGTGCATCTGTGATTGGTGCTTCGGAGCCACTCTGCTTTGCTCTGCATGCTCTCATTTGTTATAGAGGCGGCTCTGCATGGCTGTGCATGCTGCATGAGAAGATGCATGGGGAATTGAAGGGAAGTGAAATAGATTGGATTGATTGACACCTGATCCTATTGTGATCAATTACTAACCAGCACTTTTGTTCTCTTCCCATTGCCTCTCTCACTGGACCCTCTTCATTAAAACTCCTTTTGTCATTTTTCTTCTTCTTCTTTCATTTACCATATTTTTATCCTTTATTTGTATCTCCACACACCTGCCTTGGTTGTTCATTTATCACTGTCGCCTTTGGACTGCTTTCTGCTCCATCTTTGCCACTTCTCCACTTTCCTCTACTCCTCATCATGTGCTCCAGAGGATTAGCTTTGCTGCTGCTGCTGCTACTGGCTTAGACCTGCCTCTGCCTCCCAGTCCAGCGCCTCCATTCCTGTCTTCACCACACACAGCCACCTCACCATGCAGCAACGCAGCAAGTGCACCAGAGAGATGACTTTTTGAAGTCTGTGGGACGGCCCCTACTCCTTCTTTCTTACTAGTCTCCCATGATGGACTTGTGCACTGCAGGAAGAGCAAAGTCAATAGCATCTTGCCATAAGATGATCAGATATGAAACTAAACACACACACAATGGGACTCATTTATTAAGCTGAGTAAATATACCCAAGTGATTCTAATTACAAAAGCCAAGGTAAACGATCTGTGAAAAAAATTTACTCCTCCTGCGTTAGGGAAAAACCCCATTCACTAAGGTGAAGCTTCACTGATTTAACGACAGTTGACCTGAGTTTTCAATTGCACAAACACATCCAGTGTGACTTAAAATTAAAATATTCCAAATCAGACCCATAAATTAGGACATGTAAGATTAGTTGTTAAATTGAGAAAAAGAGTACAAGAGTATTTACATTCCCCCCCCCCCTGTGATTTATCTTAAAACTACTTTTATGGTGAAGATACGTAGAAACTCCGTATTGAGTTGATGTATGGACAGGACAAAAAGGCCTTTTAGCTTGTGACATTCTCTGTGACAACTTTTTAAAAATGTATTTATTTATTTATTTATTTATTACATTCTGATTGGTCAACATGGCTTTATGTTACGGTTAGGTTGCTGCATGATGGTTAAGCATGCTTTGATGATCTTTTTACATTTTCAGTGATAAATTTTTTTAAACAACAAAAGAGGGTAAATAGTCTTACCTGTGTAGGCGGGGACTAGGCCTTAAATCTGGTGTGTGTCTCTGGCACCTGGTGTCCTACGGTGGCTGGGCTGTGTTACTTAGAAGTTGTAGAGAGCAGAAGGTTTAGGAGGCATTCTTTCGATATTTAGTCATTGTTTTGTCATTTTAGTTGTTGCATGACTTTGACTTTGAACCTTTGGGTTCTAGGTCTGGCCTAAGGAAATATCTCAACTCAGCTTTTACTGAAAGATTAGTAAACAAGGCCTAATACGTGAGACAATCTTTAGTGTATCCCAACTTACTTTGATTTTCCACCAAATACTCATCATGGTACTCATTATATATGAATATATGAAAAGCCAGCATAAAATATTTTTTACTAAAAAATACAATTGTGCCTGTAGTCACCACAGTGGTTGTAACTCCAACATGGCCTTTACTGTTGTGTGTCGTTGATGGACAGAATACTGGGAAAGTCATTTAGAATAGGATTTTTCTAGGACATTGTATCTGAGGGTAAAATCTGATATGTCTGGCAGTGACAGAGTACTGTTACACACGCGCACACACACACATACACACACTGATGTTGCATTTGTCCTCCTTTGCCCAGCTTGCAGGATCCTCCTCACCCACATTGTTTATTAAAATGGCAACTACGGATTCTGTTTCTTTCCATTAAATGTCCCCAGGATATATTCATTCACTTCTTTACTTCCATACAGTGTACTGCAAATATGTAGCATAATATTGAGACATCTCTTTCTTTTGTCTTACCTGTTCTTGTCCACCATTACTTACATAAATGCAAGCGCAAATCACTATACCAATGATATAAATCGATGACACGAGTACAAAAGAGTGTTTGATGATATTAAAACACCTTACTGTATCTCTAACTGCCTTTGCTTTTTTTCTTACTAACCTCTGTATAAAGCTTTATTGAAACACTTAAACCTGACTCTAAACTCTGTTATCCTTGCCTGGGTCAGCTCCAACTGTCCCACCAGTTTTTACATAAACAGCTGCGTGTCTAACACTGCAATCTGATGCCTTTAGGTCTAATATGATGATTTCTATTTCTATGCCGCATGGTTCCCTGTCTCATCTGCCGTTGCTGTGGTTTCTAAAGGCTTGATTTCTGAACGCACCATGGATGTAAATAGTCTATACACCCTTATTAAAATGCCAGTTTCTTTTTTTTTTTTTTTTGGATATAAAAAAGAAACCATGATAAATCTTTTCAGATTTTTATTCCCCCACCTTTAACCTGACAAACTAATACTTCGTTGAAGCACTTTTTGATTTTATTACAGCACTCAGTCTTTTTGTGCAGAAGCCTATCAGCATGATTTATCTTCCTTGTAAAAGTGCTCCAAATCTGATTTGCAGGGGCATCTCCTGTGCACAGCCCTCTACAGGTCACCTCACGGGTTCGCAATTGGATTCAGGTCTAGGGCATTCAAGAACTTTAATCATCTTTTGGTGAAGCCATTGTTTTGTTGATTTGGATGTATGCTGAAAGTTAAATTCTTCTTAATCTTCATCGTCCTGTCAGTAGCCTGAATGTTTCATAACAAAATTTACTGGTATTTCGAACCGTTCATAATTCACTCCGTTTGGACTAAAGCCACAATTCCTGATGAAAAAAAACAGCCCCAGAGAATGATGCCGCTACCACCATGTTTCACGTGGGTATGGCAGATAGTTGTCTCATGTCGTACACACCCAGAACTTGCCAGAAATTCATGCAACTCTTTTACTGCTGTTGTGGGCTTCTTAGCAGCCTCCAAAACCAGTTTACTTCTCGTCTTTTCATAAATCTTAAAGGGACGTCTTGTTCTTGGTAATGCCCCTATTGTGCCGTATCTTGTTGATGATTGTTTACACTGTGTTCCAGGGTATATTTAATGCCTTGGGTATTCTTTTATAGCCTTCTCCTGACACCTTTGAACAATTAGAGATCCTTTTGATGATTATTAAGCTCTTTTGTAGAACATGGCTTTTTTTTTAGTAAGTAAGTAAATGTTTGGAAAATGCAGCTAAAATGTAATTTAAATAAGTGTCTTGACACTTTCAATTTAAAATGTGTTGGAATGTGATTGGTTAATTATGAACCCATCACCAATTGTAAGAGGGAGTGCATACTTATGCAACCATTATTATTTTTCATGTGTACCCCACCCCCATCCCTCCAACCACCAAAAAAACGTTATATCTCACATTAAATGAGGAAAAAAGTTTAGAAATTAATTATCTTGGTCTTTTTACGATCATAAATCCTGGCATTTTAACAAGTGTGTGTGGACTTTATATGCAATGTATGTTCAATTTGCATTAAAGTATGCAATGCACCCCTTAAGCCTTTTAGCAACCAGCTTGCTACTTAACACTGTGTTTGTAATTGTGGTCATCATTAACTGTCTTTAGAATAGCTTTATTTTATGAATGGTATTAATCATACTCGGAAAAGAATGCTCTGATAGCACCATCACATCACACATATTGTGACAGTAAGCCTAATGAATGAAAATGAACACACTTTCGTCCCAGTTATACAGAAGTGTTTTTTCCACCTTAAACCAACCCATTTCCATCGCAACCCTACTCATTCCAGGTCATGAAGGTCTTGAGAAATACTTGATACGAAAGAGCTGTGATTGAGCTGTGATGGGGAAAACCCTGCCTAGTGCATCTGCAAACTAGAAACACCTGTTAATTGATTTTGACAAAAAGACAATGCTTTAAACTATGTTATTAGAGTTAGCATTTTAAATTAAGTGTGTACATTATTAGTTGATTAAGCGCTTTATGCATTTATTTCATTTTTATATTTTTTTTATTATTTTTATATTTTATTTATTAACACAAATGCATTTGAGTAATCTTAAAAGTTCAACCATATTTTACTATTTCTTTAACAAAAGTTAACACAGGTCTCAGAGCTTCCCCAAAGTGTGTGTTAATGTTCCAATTGAAGCACTCAGGTAATACATTTCTTCATATCTCAAACTCCCTCTGTGTCACTCCTTCTCCAAATGTACTGCTTCAGTGTTTATGTACATAGGCCACTGCCAGATTATGTAAATGCACCCAGCCAGAGGAAAGCTTTTTGTATGAGGTCACATTAGGGAGAAAAAAATACGCTTATTTAAGCATGGATCAATGCAAAAATTGGAAAAGGATAAAAAGCAAGGAATGTTTTCCTCATTCATTGTTTGTACACAAAATGACTAAAAATATATTTTTTCATAATAGGTCCACTTTAAAGCTCAAATCACTAGATAGAATTTATAGATCGATACATCCGTCCATACGTTATTAATTCTAGGAAATTACAGATATGCAGTAGCAATGAGAACAGTAACAGAAAGGTAGTTTTGTTGATGTGATGGCATACTGTATATCTTACATATATCCAGTAGACACAGGGTGAGGTGTGTGAGAGCTGACCAAAGTTACTAGATTATGCTTCATCAGATTTTACTATTATTTTTAATATCTAAGCTGCTTTTTAACAAGAGTTAATCCCTAATCATTCTGAAACCAGTAAAATCTAAAACAGGCAATTTTACTATGTTTAAAAGTCCCTCCTCTTTTCCTTTGAGACTTCTATTTTATTTGGGGGAAAAAAAGCTAAATATATACATCTTGCACTCGTACTCTGAAAGCAAAACCTTTTGTTAACATATTGGAAAACCATCCTTTGAAACGGCCGCATCTCGGCGGCAGCTTGTGCCGAATTTGGAAACAGCTCACGGATTAACACAGTCGACGTTCTTTTGATTCTTTTTCACACACATTTCAGATTTTCTGCAGCCTCACCAGTGTTGGTGATGTAGTGTAAGTCTCAGTAAGCTTTTCCTCTTGCTGCTATTCAGCATCTTTTAAAAAAATCCTCCAAGACGACTTTTAGTTCATTCAGCTGTCTGTTTTCTTTAGCGCTTGGACACGTTCCATTAATCACACAGATTTTACAAATGCGGCGGTGCCAACAACTATAACTTCGCTGTAACATTTACAACTTTTGACCTATTGCTGTGGCAGTAAATGCTAGTTTTTTTCGCTTTTTCAGGTAACAGAAGCAGTCAGACCAAAGGCAAATAAAACGCACCAGGAGAAAATACTATACACTGAAGGGAAAAGGGCACAGGGTGAATAAAGCTTATTTGCTTTGGGTACTGATTACAGGTCAAAGCTCACCGAGAAAAACCTGGTGCAAAGTGAAAGTAATTTCATAAACTTCACTCCTGAGCCAATGTAAACGAGGCACTGTTGATGTCTTTGGTCTGTAAAACACAGAGGACCTGTTTAACTAGAATTCACACTGGACTTAGGCCTAGCCGTTTTGTTTTCTGCTTTCTTATCCCCACTAGATTTTCTTGTGATAAAATTCCATGATTTTTCTCCACCTGTGAGTATTTTTTCTTAAAGTTTCTTACACCTTTGCAGATGTGTGTTCAGGTTGGGACAGTTAGCTAATTGACTGTTTCCAGTTATCTTGATCTCTCTTGTGGTGTTTCTCCTCTATCGTACATGGCGACTATGAGCGATCATTCAAATGTAGCTTGTCTATTAAACCAGTTCTGTGTCTTAATTGTTCTTGTGACATTTGCGCATTGTTCCACTTTTACGTGTTCTCACTTTTACATTTCTGAGTCGCGACCTACCCTGCGTTCTCTCCTCCTCGTGGTGATGGTGTGAATGTGCCTGCTCCAGTAAGAAGCAGGCAGCAAAGTGAGGTGATGCAGCTCGGTCTCATGAGGGAGCTGCAAGTGGGTCAGCCTCTCCTAACTTTTATTCTACTTTAAGCACATGCTGGACAGTGCTGCAGCAGATATGCTTCATCTGCAGCCTTGGTGGCAGTGGCAGCATCTTGATGCATTAAATCATGCACATTTAGGTCATGATCTTTAGTTAATGTGACATTTAAACATGAGTGGAGATCATGGCATGGTTATTAGTGAGTGAGTTAGAAACTGCTAATCTCCTTAGAGTTTTGTACACAGCAGTCACTAGAGTTTGCACAGAATGCTGTGAAAGACAGAAAACTTCCACTGAGCAGCAGTTCTGTGGGCAGAAATGCATTATTGATGAAAGAGGTCAGGACGGAGAAGAACCGCTCTGATTCCACCAGACGTCAATGAAGCACTCCTTAAAGCTGTAGTGAGCAGAAAAGCACCTCGGAGGGCAAAAAATGTTGAACCTTAAGTCCTTAGGGCTGTAATTCAAGAGTCAAAGAACTTTATTAATCCAAGAGGGAAATTGCTTAACAAAAGTCCTCATTGGGTTACACTTCTGTCAGCCGGAAAATAACAGGAATCTGATGCTACTGTGATTACTGGCTCATGCAAACCCAACAATTGAAGCCCAGGTAACATTTGTCAGGTTATAATGAGTTCAATGTGAACATTACCTGAGGCTCTTGATTTAGATCTGAATGATATTATGCACTGTTTGGCTGCCACACGAGTGATTGGTTTGGATCATCATCATCATCATCTTTATAAGATGTCAATTTGTTTAGAAGTGAGCAGTTAGCTATTATTTGATGCACAACCAGCACATTATCTGCAGCACATTATTAAACAACCTGAGAATGCAGTATTAATTGTCTATACAAATCTGTAAAATGAAGGAATGAATGAATAAGACTTTAAAGAGAACTAACATTTTAAAAAAGACCCGTACTTTTTACACTGTGTTTACAATCATGCAAAAAAAAAAAAATGATGCCAATAGTTATACAAAGTAATAAGAAATGGTAAAGTTTTACAGACAAGATAAAAAAAGTACAAGCATGAACTACAAAAGGACGCAAGGTGCTAAACAATAACAGCAATTTCAAGGATAGGATAAATTATTTTCCTGATAATTAGCATAATCGTTTTTATTAAAAAGAAGTAGAAAATGGAACAAGTTAAAAATTTTAATGTTAATAATGCCTCCATGTTTCTCTCTGTAGTGAGCATGAGTAGCAGCTTGCTCCAATCATCTTGCTCCTCACTCGGCTTGGTACTCGGTGTCCTCTACAACAGGACATGCATAAATGAGAAATCATCCCTTATAGCATAGAAATGGCATTTTCCTGTGAAAGCCGCAGCTTTTCTCACAGTCAGCCCTCAGTCACAGAGGAGATTTTTAACTTGAGGCTTTTTTAGGCAAATAAAGTACAAAAATGCAAAGGGTGATGTTTTGGGTGATATTATAATTTGGTTTGTGAAGGAAAAGTTAAAATAAACATGTCTCAGGAATGTCAAGGGATTTTATTATAACATAGAGTCGCTAGTACACGGGACATGTGTCAAGGAATGTTGACGGTATTTATCATGAAACTGAGTTATTTTAGTTTCTGTTTTTGTGAAAAGGAGAAATATTCATTAAATAAGTAGGGGCAGATTTTGCACTCCTACTTGGATTATGTGTGTGAATGTGGTGTGTGTGTGTGTGTGTGTGTGTGTGTGTGTGTGTGTGTGTGTGTGGTCACAATAGGCAAAACACACATTTCCATTCACTTGCAAACAAATGAAGATTTGTTCTGTGTGAACAAGCAGCTGTGTGAGAAAGAGTGGAACAGAACAACAAATCTGTTTTCCGGAAAGTGTTGATTTAATAATACATTTACAGTTTGCTGCAAAAGAAACATACTGTTGTTGTTTTTGTTGCAATAACTTGCAATTTTTAGACCTTTACAAATACACACAGTAGATGCTCTTTTATCTATAGTACAGATCATCAGAGTTATTTTGTTATTCACTTATTTTATCTTTTCACAAGTAAAATTTTAATAACCTTGTCATGTTACAGTTTTTTTTATTAGTTAGGTTGATTAAAGATCATTTAGTGCTGGACCGTTAATTGCATAAAAACCAAAATCTCAATATGGACATGTGCAATTATTTAATCACAAGTATGCATAGTTAGGAATTTATGTAGATTTTGTCAATAATTTAAGTATTTGTTTATCTTTAAAAATAATTTTGTGATGCTAACCCACCAAGCACGGGGAGAACATGCAAACATTTCTTCTTTTTTTTTTTTTTTTCCGTGACTCAGGGCAAATATTTTGTATCACACTTTTTAAAACAATGGACAATGGGTGGATTTTGTCTCTCAGAGTCAAACTGAATTGACATTATGGTTATCCTGTATTGCGTTTAGCTTAATATTAAAAGCCTATTGAAGCTGTGTAGGTCGAGAGGCGAGTCTGTGATACGAGTGTCCTAGTTTGAAGTCTGTCTGCCTAAGAGCGTCAGCTGGAGAACGTCTGGATGCAGTTCAGACAGAGGACATATCCTCTTCCTCTTCTCTCTCTCGTCTCTCCTCCGGCCCTCTCCTTTCAGCTGTGATTTATTTAGCTTTCATCACTTTCGTTTTCAGAGTTCACTGCAATAACTGCCTGTTTACTCGGACCCATGTCTGCTTTGTGCGTTATAGTTGTGTCAGAATTATGAAAGTGTTAATTACATAACAAAGCAATGAAAATGTCGAGTTTGAAGGTCAGCTCCTAGATCGTTTGTCTGTGTCCTGGTTACTCGCCACCCAAATATGTCACCGGGCACAGACAGCTTGGCAGGGTGCTTTGCAGAGTGCTGTGTGTCCTCAACCACTCACTGGTAAAAATAGGAAACGCCTGAGTCCCAGGAGGGTTTGAGAGAATCACTGTTGACAAAAAGTACAAGAGCAGCAGCAATAAACTGGGTCAGGCAAAACCAAACACTCGAGTGCACCATGGAGAGGGAAAGAGACAGTGGAAGCAAAGCTCACCGCTCAAACTCTAAACAGCGGCATCATAATGTTCAATTCTCTCGCTATAGTGCCCTCTTGCCTCCAATGCTTTATAACACCCAGCCATTCTAAACTCTCTCTCTCTCTCTCTCTCGCTCTCTTTTTTTTTTAAAGATTTTAAGAGAGCCCCCAACAAAAACTAGTGCACTCAGTTGGAAAAATATTAGCTTATCTGCTATGAATTTGTTGGTTGACCGAACTCCACGAGGGCCAGAGAGTCTTTCAGTGTAAGGTTCACCCAGGGATATCCAAATGCTATTTATTCTCATTATGAGGCTGAACAAAGCAGTCTCATACTGTACTTTCTCTTTATGTTGCTCAAGCTCGGTTTTAGCTCTAAGCTCAGCAAATAGCTTTATATGAAGGAGTGAAGAGTGTTTACATATCGCGTCTTAACCTTAGGGCCTTTCTATACCGTGTACGTTTGGCATCATGGAAATGGATGTCGTTGTGTTCTACTTAAACATGAAGCACAACAGGCAACCCAGTGTCTGACCAAAAACTGACGGACTGGTTTTATACTAAATTGCATTCAGCCAGCTGCACAACTTTTTTCACATTTTACAGCAAAATGTTTTGGTTAAATATTATTATTATGGAATATTTTTTATTCATATTTATGAATGCTTTATGAAGAGGGAAAATTACTAGAGAACTATGGTAACTATGTACTACAAAACTATAGAATAAAACATGAAATAACAAAACTATGGACAAGACTATTAAACCCATATATGGGTATTTTCCCACAAAGTACAAAATTATTTAACATGTCCCTGTACACTGTGGCAGTACAGGTTCCCTTCACTGTAACTAAAGAGACCCAAACATGTTTCAGCATGTCAATGCCCATGACAATATGCACAGCCAGCTCCATAAAGACATAATTAAAAATATTGGAGGGGAAGAACTTGAGTACACAGAACTCAGTGAATGTGTGACCCAGTCTGTGATATATATATCTTTAGATATATATCTAAAATATTTGTATATGTAGATAAAAAAAAAAACTCAATCACTTTAGCTTGGTTTTTTGTGTGTATGCAATGTGAAAATGTGGATATACGGTGTAATATATATATACACACACACACACACACAGTACAGACCAAAAGTTTGGACATACCTTGAATTTGTATTATGGCAAGAAAAAAGCAGCTAAGTGAAGAAAAACGAGTGGCCATCATTACTTTAAGAAATGAAGGTCAGTCAGTCTGAAAAATTGTGAAAACTTTGAAAGTGTCCCCAAGTGCAGTCACAAAAACCATCAAGCGCTACAAAGAAACTGGCTCACATGCGGACCGCCCCAGGAAAGGAAGACCAAGAGTCACCTCTGCTGCGGAGGAGTAGTTTATCCGAGTCACCAGCCTCAGAAATCGCAGATTAACAGCAGCTCAGATCAGAGAGGTCAATAGAATAGAATAGTCTTTATTGTCATTGCAACAAGTACAACGAAATTTAAAGTGCCATTCATCAATGCAACAAAACAAACAAACAAACAAAAAAATGCCACACAGAGTTCTAGCAGCAGACACATCTCTAGAACAGCTGTTAAGAGGAGACTGTGTGAATCAGGCCTTCATGGTAGAATATCTGCTAGGAAACCACTGCTAAGGACAGGCAACAAGCAGAAGAGACGCGTTTGGGCTAAAGAACACAATAAAGAACTCAATAAAGAAAACTCTTTGAATGAGGAGGTGTGTGCAAACTTTTGGTCGGTACTGTGTGTGTGTGTGTGTGTGTGTGTGTGTGTGTGTGTGTGTGTGTGTGTGTATATATAGATGGATAGATATCTATCTATCTATCTATCTTATGTAGAATGATTTTTGTAGAAAACATTGAAGCTGGATTTTCACAAACTGGGTCACTCATCTAGAACAGTGCAAAAGTCTTGAGCCACCCATAATTTCTTCATATTAAATTAAATTTAATTTAATTAAATGCTGAAATATGTTAAGTGTCTAAAAATACAATATAAAAAATGTTGTTTAAATAAAATTTTCTCATTTACCCCTCTCGTCTATTCACACAACTCAGGATTGTGGAACCAAAATACTAAACCTGTGTTTTTTTTTTATTTTTATGCTTTACATTGTATATTCGTGTAAAGGGTGTATAAGACTTTCTTTGAGTTAAGAACAAATCCGGCTTACGAACGGGCTCCCAGAAACTGAACTCGTTTGTAAGTTGAGGATTTCTTTTGTAAACTAATCGTCTGCACCTGTTTCTCACTAGTTCACGTCTTAAGTTAGACCTTTTTTGTGCTTAAATGGTTCACAGGTCAAAAAAAAAAAACATTCCTCTGAAGCTGGTCAGGTAGAGGGAGTGGACAGTAAAAGAGAACCAAAATCTTGCTAAAATGAGAAAATCCTTCAGATATCTTTAATTCTTCAAGAGCTATTCTTCAAAACTAGATTAAAAGTTTTTTTGAGGTAAAACATGAGGGAATGGGTGGCTCAAGACTTTCCTGTTATTTAACACACAAAATACAGGACATTATTAATCCGTTAATGATTATTTCTGAGTATATTTATCACACATTGACAATATGTGTCTGTTCATATCGTATTGAATCGTATTGAGGAAAAGAACTACAAAATATAGGCTAAAAAATAACATCTTCGAAATCTTAGTTCGTCCCTGTCTCTGATAAACTTTACAAAAATATGCTGCTCCCATTTTCATACTGCAGAGTACCTTTTTTTTTTTAACACCGTGTGTCCAACTAGATTTCTTCTCCTGCTCCAGCTATGTACATTAAAGTGTCTGTAACTGCCACTAGATTACAGAACAGCATAATTGTTATTAAAAATTTGTAATACAGGAATAGTCATTATTGAACAACCCAAAGAAACAACTGCCCGAGTCTAATAGACCAGAATCCTTTTTCTGTTTTCTCCTCAATAATGTTGGCTGCTTGTGCATATACTACTGTGCTAGTGGAATATTACACTCCCTCTATCTAGCCATCATCAGACCTTTGGGTTGGATTGTTGTTGCCTCCACACTTGGTGGTCATGTCTTCATATTCCTTGTAGACTTGAATATATTCAGCACTAATGCATTGCCATAATTCATGAACCGCTTGGATCAAAAGCGGGTTGTTTAATGTACTGCTGAGATGAGCAGGCTGTCAAGTCTGTGTAGGGAGCAGCTCTTTTACATGGATTAAATTGCCTGCACATGCCTGAATGCACTTATTTTAGTGCTTCTTTCTGTCCAAAATCCTCTGAGGGATGACTTGTACTGTAGCATCTACCAGATTGCTGGTAAACATACTGGCTTAGTCACTACTTAGAAGTTTTTGAAGCAAAGCTCAGCTTGACTTCAGGGACCTCTGTTTGGGTTTAGTTAGGCTCTTTTTTTTCTGAGACTGAACAATTTTCTGTGGAAATTAGCAAGGAGTTGGTTTTGCCTTTTCACAGCTCCAGTGATTAGAATCCTGTTCTTGGGTTATTATACTGTACTGTATATGTGGTGTTCAGCATGTACTACAGTATGCTCCATGTTGGTGAGGGTTTCTTTGGGGCTCTTTGGTTTCTTCTTACATCCCCAAAACAGGTCAGTAGATGGATAGTCTACAATAGATTGCTCCTAGATGTGAAAGTATGTGTAAACGTCTATATGCATGGAGCTGTTTGTTGGACTGCCATCCAGCCAGAATTTGCCCGTTTTTCCCCAAGGTAGTCTCTGGTACGCAGATGACACACAATGACGCAGACCAGTTACTGATAACAAATGACCAGATCACCAAAAAATGTTGTGATTTTATTAAAAAAATAAATTAAATCTCTTCTTTATTATGGCAGTATTTCAGGGGACGTCCAAGTGTCAGGAGAGCATTCACATAAGGAAAAACTTGAAATAGATTTCAGCGTACAGTGTTTGTGGCTCGTTCAGTTGTGAGAGCAGACAGAGCTGGAAGGGTAGAACAGAGGAGGTCAAGTCAGCAAAACTCAAAGTGACAGTTCGATGTTGGAGAGTGCAGCATAGGGGCTGATTTGCAGACGTGCTGTTGAACATTTACGTTTTCTTACTTGAGTTTCAACCACATTATTTGTTTCGCACAGCATAAACAGCCATAAGAGACCTGTTTACTTGGGTTACCTCCTCCAGTTTTCTTGAAACAGCACCAGACAGGTTATCTAATCACTGCATGGAGCATCCTTTAATAAACAGCAGGAGGCTTAAGCAGTGAAAGACCCAAGTGCTATGTTTTTGTTTTGTTTTTTAACAACCTTTGGTGTTTTCTAGTCACTGTGGGTGTTGTTCTGTCAAGTCTTCTCACTGTCACCCTTGAAGGGTCAGGAAGGGTGCTCTAGCCCTGCTGCGGTCAAACCAAGTACTTCAGATCAGGCGGCAGACCCACAAAGAGTCAGGAGGTTCCCAGTCGAGACGGGACCGCGGGCTCACACTGTGCCAGTCACACACACACAAACGCACACAGAGATGCCTGCTCCGCTGCACAAACTCGGAACATGCTCTGTCACTAACATTGTCCCACTGATGCCTGTCAAACTACATTTGTTTACTTGAAGGGTAAAAGGGATTAGACTGCGGTTCAGATAAAGGTGAGTTTATGACATCATTTGGGTCATGTAGCAAGGTTAGGCATGTACTAAAGTTCTTCATGTGTGTTATTTTCAAGTTTCTGACAAAACGTGGGAACTTTTTTGCTTGTTTGTTACAGGCACTGTAAGGACGGAGGAACTCATTTCATTGTCGCACCAGGAGTTGCAGACGGAAGTGCAGCCACATCTTATAGATCAGCAGGCCTTGGTGTCAGACTTCCTGCCAGGTGAGAACTGCTGGGTAATAAAGCCAACTGCGTCAATGATGCATGTGATATACAGTTCCAGTCAAAAGTTTGCACACACCTACTCATTTGAGGGGTTTTCATCATTTTCAACGTTTGCCACATTGCAGAGCAATCTTAAACCATCAGAGCCATTTCTGAAATAACACATATGGAATAACGTGGTAAACAAAAGTGTGAAAAACAACATTTGTTTCATATTTTAGATTCTACAAAGTTGCCACAGTTTATCTTGCTGAGAGTTTTGCACACTGTTGGCAGGCAACAAGAGCTCAACATGTATGGGAACTGCTTCGAGAGTGTTGGAAAATCTTTCCAGGTGACTGCCTCATGAAACTAGTTCAGATAATGCCAAGAGTGTGCAAAGCCTTCATCAGAGCAACAAGTGGCCACATTGAGGAACTTAAAAAATCTAATGTTTTGTAAAATTCTAATAAAAAGTTTTTAATAAAAAAAAAACAAAAAAGGAAAAGAACAACTTTCAAATGAGTTGGTGTGTCCATACATTGAGTGGCCCTGGCGAAAATGAATCTGTAATCTTGCACTTTTAGACACTAATTTATGTGAGTCAGATGTATCAGAATGTTTATATCAGCAAGCGACATAATTAAAACATGTTTTTATTAACAACAGATTTCATGAGTTTTGTAAGTAATTCATTGGTAAGGTTTGGGCACTGTCCAAAGCAAAAGGATTGCACACTTCTTCCTTCAGTGATATCTGAGTGGTTGTGGCTTGTGTCTTTTTCTCACTGTTTTTACTTTCTCTGCTTTGACCTTTCAATTTTCCTTCTGAAGCACAAACACGTCTATAGTGGCACTTTATTGGATTTACTTCCCTTCTCCTTCTTTCTTTCTCATAGTCTCTATGTCGGATTTTCCTGATCACTGGGGTGCTCAGTCTCACCCCCCTCAGATGATGGACACTGGCTTCATGGGACCTTTCTCAGGTTAATGTTCTACGGATTCTTGCCATTGTCTAGCTCCTGTTTAAGTTTTTTTTCTTTCCCTATTGCCTAAAATATGTTAAAGGTATTCTTTTAGAATATTCACACAAGCTTTTATCTGTATTCCTTTTTGGCAAGCACAATGTCAGGGTGTCTCCTGGGTATATTTACAGTGTGCATGGTGTCCATCACCTGGACAGCATTGCAATCACTTGGGCTTAATATAGGAAGCCACTAGGAAATTCAGGGCACAAACATTTTAAAACAGTTTTATTTAGTCTGCTAAATTTGGTAGCATTAGCACTAGAGCTGGGCAGTATGATGATAGAAAATTAATGCAACTTATCATGATTCATTAACCTCAAGCTTTTTTTTGTGAATTATCATTATATAATGATATATAATATATATATATATATATATATATATTTTTTTTTTTTTCAGCTTTTATAGCTCAAAAAAAAAAAAAAGGATGAATCTTAAACACCATTTTCGTGCCAGGCCATTCGTGTACTATATAAATAAGTATTTTAATACATCGCCCAAATCTAAATAGTTGTTAGTCTTTCGGCTGCTCCTGTCTGATCCACACACAACTTGGCTCAGGTTCTACACCAGATGCCCTTTCTGATGCAACCCTCCCATTTTATTCGGGCTTGGGATTGGCATGACGACCCCTTGACGGGAACAGCCAAAAGAATAACATCCACCACCTTAACAAGTATAATTATTTCCACTGAATTAATGTTTGCTCGTCCTATGAATAGGTCAAATGCAAGCATCTTGATTAAGACGGATCAGGTAAAACTGAAAACTGACTGCATTAAAATAGGGCATGAGATGTCCTGGCCACTATTTTTATTTGCATGTTTTACGCGTGTTAAATTCTTTCAGAAGCAATTAAGACTAACAATTAAGCTGATTAATGTAACAATGCTTTTTGCATATCCCAGTTAGTGAAGCTGGGGTCAGAGCGCAGGGTCAGCCAGGATACAGCGCCGCTGGAGCAGATTGGGTTAAGGGCTATGCTCAAGGGCCCAACAGTGGCACCTTGACGGTGCTGGGGCTTGAACCCCTGCCCTTCCAATGAGTAACCCATAGCCTTAACCATTTGAGCCACCACTGCCCCATCTGTGTATCTGTGTGAGGTTTTACATTGTGATGCCCCCACATGATTTGCTGATTAAATAACTGCATGAATTCACAGGTGTTCTTTATAAAAGAAATCTTGATATGTCATGAAGTGTATAGTATGAAATGTTAGGTAGCGTGCAGGTGGTGGTGATGAATGCATTGGGTAGAGATGCAACTGTTTTCAGATGGATGTCATTGTGCTTGGATATAGACAGCTTGTTGCTTTTGCATTCCCATTTCCGCGATGACATTTAGATCTGGACGGACGTCACTGTGCTTGTATCGAGACAGCTTGTTGCTTTCGCGTTCCCATTTCTCAGGGTGACATTTAGAAAAGTACATTTTTCCCTCAAAATTAACGATGATACCTGCTTCTTTTAGAACACCAAGAGCCTTTTTTAATCGATGTGTCTTAATTAACCAAATCAACTGGCACCATAGCTCCACATGTTGCGCTTTCAAGTGCCCATTAGGCAATCATGGTAAAACGTATCTCCTGTGGGCGAGCAGAGAGAATAGATTGAAAATGTCTCACTTCGCCAAGGTGATGAATCATAGACAACTCAACATTCATGTCAGGTGTAATGCCTGAGCCATTCCATCTGTTGCTGCTTTATCAGCAGTTGGCCCATTAGAATAAATCTTAAAATGTGATGTCTTGTTTTATTATTATTATTGCTGTTGTTGTTAATTCAACTTTGTTAGTTGTTTTACTTAATAAGTGAGCCCTTTGTGTCCCAGTTGTACACAATGATATAGAATAGTTTATGTAAATTTTGAATATGTATTATGCAGAAATTAAAACCTAAATTAATCGGTTACCAGTTGTTCATGCATTATTTAATTTTAAGGAACTTCACGTTAGGTGCCAAATAGTTTATTAAAATAACTCAACTTAAATGCAGCTGTGCAGATACACTAATACATACAATACTGTATATACAGTACAACATGCAAAAGTTCAAACTATCACCAAACATTTTGTGTTCCTACAGGTTTCTCTCAGCCAGTGGGAATGGGAACAAATATGGATATCGGAGTTGCATCACTCCTATCAGAAAAACCTTCAAGCATTGCCGACACGCAGCAACCACCATTGTTGGCTGCAGAGGCACCTATAATACCTAAGAACCCTACGGGCTTGTCAGCAGGTAGACGGGGGAAAAAACACAAATACACAGATATGCTCATTTTGATTTATATCAAATCATTGTACACATTGTGCTAGCCATTTAACGACAGGGAAAGTTCAAACACAGTGTCTTGCTAATTCAGTCTGTATATGTATCCTCATAACATTGTGTGTAATAAGTCAATATTATGATCCTTCCGTTTACCAAATAATACTTGTATATGTATTTAAGTACTAATCTAACAGCAGCTGAAAACTTACCCGCCTTACCGATGAAGGTTGAAGTCTATATAGGGTTATGGAATTATAGTTGGAGATCTCCTGTGGGGATTATCCTTCCAACAAATTCAGATCCATCACTTTCAGACACTTTGAGTAACCTGGCTTTTCCATCGTGAGGTAGACTCGCACACCATCCACTTTAATATGAATAGCTACTGTGTACACCTTCTCATTTATGCAGTTATCCAATAATTCAGTAATGTTGCAGCAGCACAGTGCATAAATTCATGTAGATACCAGTCAAGAATTTAGGCAATGAAAAAACATTGTGATCTCCATGACTGCGAAAAGGTTGTTCAATTAAATTTTATTTGTATAGCGCTTTTAACAATTGACATTGTTGCAAAGCAGGTTGTTGGTACGAGAGCGACTGATTTGAGAATTTCAGAAACTGCTGACCTCCTCGGATTTTCACAATCAACAGTCTCTAGAGTTTACTCTAGAGTTTACGCAGAATGCTGCCAAAAAAAAAAAAAACTGAGTGAGCTTTTTCCCCATTCTGATATTTGATGTGAACATTTAACTGAAACGCAATTGGCTGATTAGATAACATGATGTTTGATGTGAACATTGAACTGCTGCCATGTGATCAGACGATTAGATTCCAGCATGAAGATAGCACATATAGCAGAGGCTGTTTTAATGTGCCATCCAACTTGAACTCTCAGTGTTTTTAATGGTGACATCTGCATAGAATGGTACGTGACCATTGAGACATTTTATTGGTGGTGTGAGTCACATACAAGCACAGCTTGCATAGCAGTCGGTGTGTGCTGATTAAAAATGTGTCATTCTTACCAAATGGAGCTTGGGGTCTAAACACGGGCCACGTAGATGCAATTTGTATTTGAACCACGACCAATAAGATGACAGAACTTATTTATAGGGATTAAAAAAAGTTACTAGCTCTCAGATGAGACCACCATGATACTTGTGACTTCTTATACATTGCTGCTGGACATGTGTATATATTGCAACTAAAATGTGCCATAATGGCCAAATACAGTACTTCTACGTTTAATAGTAAATACAGTAAAGTATTGCTATAGACACAAACTATGTTAGTTCTGTTTTGGAGTTACATTACAGGTCTTGTATGTGCAAAGGAACGTAGGCATGCAATGTACACTATAAGTTAATTTGAGTTACAGTAAGAAGCAGGAGTGTTTTCTGATCATTTTTATTCCTTCTTTGAAAATGAGGTGTCTTTGGTGACTGCTGGCCTGATGATGCTGGCATTCCCTCTGACCTGCCCTTCACTCCCAGTGTCTCTACTGTGATCAGTCGCCATGCAGGCCATCTAACGGAGAGCCAACAGGATGCCCCTGACAACCAGTGGTCCCTCAGAGATAGTGGGCTGGGGGACAGGGATGAAAGAGAAAATGAGGGAACTGATCACAAAAAGGAGAAAAAGAAGAAGAAAAGAAAGCCCAAGGATGAAGTCTTCGACCAAACAGATAGTAAGATTAAGCTTGAAATGCAGAGTGAGACCATTGATCTGTCTGAGGGATCCCATCAGATGTTGATGCAGAAGGAACATGATCGAGATGAAAGCTGGAAACATCAGGATGTCAGTCGGGCTGGTGGAAGGATCAAGAAAGGCAAAAGCCGTAAGAAGATTCCAGAAGAGTGGGCAATTCATGCAGAGCCCTTTGTTCCTACTTCACCACTAATTCGTCATGAGTTTGAAACTGAATTAACAACTTGTCCAGTACCTGGAGACATTCAAGCCTCTGGCCAGGGTCTGATCTCTTTCACTGAGGATTTCCCTGATGAAGGGCTTATGCCATCATCACTTGCCAGTGATCTGCTTTCACTTACAGCTAGTTCTCCATTGGTTCCTGTGGAAGGCAGCCTCGCAACTCAACAAGTAACATCCTCATGTGAGGGACCCGGTTTTTCAACCACAAGCCACTTGTCCATGTCATCTGGTTTCCAGGATATGCTTATGGAACCGGACAGTGGTGACCTGGGTAGTACAAAAGATGCCTTTATCCTCCCAGTTACATCAAGTAAATCTGATGCTCATGTGCCTGTGATGAATCCCCAGTCCTTTGTGCCTAGTGAAGGAGCTTTTGAAGAGGCCATATTTGTGCAAGAGCCATCTTTCGTTGACCCGACAGTGGGCACCGATGTTTTGGCTACAGATCCTGTGGTTGACCCCTTGATGTCCACTCCTGGTAAAGCTGGTTTTGGATCATCCATGGAAGCTTTGATCTCCGCTCCTCCATTCTCACCATCTCAAACTGCTTGGTCCTTTAATAGCTCAAATCTGAACAACCAGAGCGAGATCTTTGATGTGTCAGGCATGGAGGGTATTAACTATAAGTCACCCGTGTCAGTCCCTTTACCGTCACCAAAAAGCAAAACACCAAAAGAGTCCAAGCCAAAGCAGAACAGGAAGACCCGTTCATCCTCATCAAAGAGTCCCACATCGTCTGAAGCAAAACCGCTTTCTCCACCAAATTCTGGTTTGAACCCTGCTGCCCCACCATTCTTCCCTAGCTTTGCTGAACCTCGAGAGCATGTGACAGACCTGCCTGCCATGCCGCAAGGTTTGTTTTTAAAGGATAGAATTTGGATCCACTCATTGCATGACTTTGTGGATCCCAAGCCTTGCCTTGTCTGCACTGGGTTTGGGTTACTCTGCTCTTTACCTCAGCCACTAACACATCTGTCCCTCCTACTGGACATCCCACTATCCAGGTTTACTCAAAGTTGGCTGGCTTGGTTTGGCTTATGTGTTTAATGGGTGCCTCACTACAAAGAAAAGCACTGTGTGTATGTTTAGGTCAAACTGTACCTATTAATCGAGTGTGATTTGGGGTACTAACCGAATGCCAGTTATATTTGAAGTGTTACAGCAATACATTCTTCTTCATTCACCACATTTCAGTCACTATGCCACTCTCTTTTCTTACTGCCAGGCTGCACTTGATCTACTTAACAAAATAGTCCTTTCTGTTCTTTATCTTTATAACGTGTCCATTTATTTCTGTGTACCTGATAAATTTAAAATGATAAACCTGATAAAGTGTATTTGCTGACTGGACATTTAAAATTGATTTATTTTCCTTTTCTTCTCCCCTTCTTTCTCCAAATAATGGTGGTATCCTTCCGTTGATTGACCTCAGTTACTGCAGGTAAGCTAGTAATCGCTTGTGGATGCTTATTTGTATGATGTTTTAATTTATATTTTACATTGAGTCTAAATATTAAAGTGAAAAATTGAGCAGTACTTTGAATTCACGTGGGTGGATATGCCACACTTGTGTAATAATGAGTTCTGATCAGGCCACGAGGCTATGAGCATAAGGGACAGCTTTTAGATACCATAATAGCAAGAGTATGTACGTCTAGTGTTCACTGCCATGATAATGAACAGATGACAGGAAGTAAAAGCGAATGAGATTCATAATTAATCATGAAAATCAAAGCAACTCCTTACAAGACAATCAAGAAGCAAGATAAAATACTTCAAACAAACTCACAAGGAGTTAATTACTGGAAGCCTGTCATAGGAAGCAACTCTCCAAGAAAAAATTGTCTCAGAGAGACCTTTAGTCTATAGTGAAACTAATAGCTCTTACCCAGATTACTGCTCTTGACTATTTCTATATCTGTCTATCTTCTGTAGTTACTCAAGCTGTTGAATGTAAAGAAACACAGCCCAAGTAGGCACAGATCTATGATTAATGAACAAAGGGGATGACGGTCTACTTTTACTATGCTTATCTAGCTTCATTTCCTTTAACAATCTGCAAACCCACAGGCATGTTTTTCATTGTTTATTTCTTTTTCATCCTACTCCATTATCAAACGCAGACCTCTCAAGCAGAAACCAGCTTGTTTTTTTTTTGTTGTTCTTGTTTTTTAAATCTGTGTTTATTAATTACATTTTTTTTATAATGTGATGTATTCAAACTGATTGTAATATGAACAGGGATGCATCAATACAGGTAATGATATCCGGTATCACTTTTCCCTAGGGCTGCAAAATTGGATTTAAAAAATCACATTGTGATTATTTTGTCATTTAAAGGAATGGGAATTTAAACTGAGATACAGTCAGGCTCATGCACTTTTGAAGATCAGATTAGATTTTGGGATTTGGCCTCTGTTCACCACCACATTGAACTAAAACATGCAAGATGTGAGGGAAGTCAAGACTTTCAGGAATTACAGCCACTTTCAGGAATTCAATAATTACAGCCTTTTTTATTAACCACATTATGCATTACATAATTACAAACATAAGGATTTCCTTTAATACTTGGATGAAAATCCTTTGCAATCAGTGACTGCCTGAAGTCTACAACTCGTGCACATGACCAAATGCCAAAAGTTTCCTCCTCTCAAGGTCTCTTCTTAAGTCTTAAAATATAATACCAGTTAAATCACTAAAAGAGGGGTTTTCATCTGTTCATTTATTAGTGAAGATTGCTCTATACTTGATTATTTTAGTAATCAATTTTAGTAGTAGTGATTTTAGTAACTGCAGACCTGAAAAATAATTTTTAAAAATTTTTGTCCATTAAAGAATCTTTTTTTGAGGTATTGTGCAGTCTTGCAGTGTTAATTGTAAAAGCTCCCTATGGATGTTTGGATAGATGCCGATAAAGTGCTTTGATTGAGGTTTGAGATGTGGAGATACAACTGAGGTTTGTTTGTATGTCTGCTGCGTGCCTTTTGTGCCCATGTTTGTGCGTATGTGTGTGCGTGTTTGTGTAAGGTGGTGTGGCAGTATGACACAGCTGTCTCTGCTGCCTGTGTAATTTTCAGCTGCTTCTTCGCCGGGGAGGATCTGTGTCACTTGGGGTACTATTTATCTGCAGGAGGAGGCAGCATACGAGGGTTCAGTGTCAGACTTCCAACATGCAAATAAATATGTTGTGGGATTTAAGATTAGGATTTAGGGAAGTCGGTCGAACGTTTCATGTTGTGTGTGTGCAGATGTGCACATGTGTGTGTGTGTGTGCAGATGTGCACATGTGTGTGCACATATGTCTCTGGGTGTCAGTGTTTGGACTCTGTGAAAATACATTGTATTTTAAGGAAAACTGACATCATCAGACGCAGAAACCAATTTGCTTGTGACGTTTCCACAGTTGGTGATGATTTGAGGTGTCATGTCAACTGCTGGTTTTAGTCCACCATCTTTTATCAAGTCAAAGGTCAATAACGACCATCTACCTGGATACTTCATGCTTTTTATGTGATGGAGAAGAAATGTTCGCCCGACCTGCTGGCAAGTTTAATGGAGATGCTGATTTCCTTCTCCAGCAAAATTACCGTATATGAATATACAGTGTAAAGTGAGCAGAGATGGATACATTAATGTACAGAATAATTGTAAATTATAAATATGTGGAATAAAGATATACAGAAACTATATATAGGTGAATTTACAGTATGTGCAATAGTATGAATATACATATGAATAAGTATGAGTAATTTAACAGCTGGATGGAAATGCAGAGAGTATACCTATTCACACATATATTAGTATAACGCCTATGTGCAGACTATACAGATGAATGTACAGGGAATATTTACAGAGGTATTATACAGGAATGTTGGGTTATCAGTGATGATGGTACCGTCCATGCAAGGGGCTTAGTGAAGTTGTGTTCAATAAGGTAACCACTGTGGGGTAAAAACTGTTCCTCAGCCTGCTGCTCTTGGCTTTTAGGCATCTGAACCTTTTTCCAGAGGGAAGGAGAGAAAACCGTTTATGTGCAGAGCAGTTACCGTACCAGACTGTAGTACAGCTGGTTAGGATGCTCTCTACTGCACAACGATAGAAATTGTTCATTACAGATTAGCTGAAGGTTGCTATCAAAGCAACCTGATCTTCAGTAACACCTCAGCAGCTCTCCTCCTTGCCAAGCTGTGTTGATGTAGTAATTTGTGCTAAAGTAGCCCTAACCAATAACAACCAGTTTAAGAAGCTGGACATTCCTGTATTTTAAATCCGTTTTTTCCGTTTTTTGATCTTAGGAAAAGGTACTGGATTTTAAAAATATATATATATATTTTAATGTGCCATCAGCCGTAATCATCAAAATGAAGGCCTGAAGATTTCCACTTTGCATGTGAGGAATCTAGAATATATGAGAGTTCAACTTTTGTGCTAAATTATTGGGTGGAGCAGTTCCACAATATTGAATTTTTTCAAAATGCACTGTATATACTCGGACACATGCGCATACACTTGATATAAACTCTAGCAAGCAAATTAAGTGAATGGCAGCTATTTTCTTAAAGAATCTCGTTAATGTTTCCTATGGGAATCTGTGATGCTGGCTCTAATACACTGATGACTTTCAGGTGTGGATATGTTCAGCAGAGCTATTTTTAACATCAGACCAAATGGCTGTGTGCTTTCACCCTCCCCTGCATTTTAGTCATCACTCGGGCATCTGTGTCAATTTTTGACTCAAATAAAATGCTTCAGTATAAACCGAGAGCATTGTGCATGTTTATATTATTGTGTATAACTTGAAGTACTGGGGTATTTGTGAACGTAAGCTCCTTTCTTGGCTTGTCATTTATTTAATCATTGTGCATCAGTGGGTTGATTGAACTTCTGATGATGACTATTTAAATGAGAACGATTTGGTGCAAAAAAAGAAAATAGCAGAGAAGGTCAGCTCCTTGTGTTACTCATCGGCAGGCAGACTTCCTCGGGTAAGAGGTGTGACTTAGCTAGTTGCTATGGTAACAGAAAATCAGCTGATGTTTCCTTGGTAATGGGGACAGATGCTGAAGAAACTAGGCTTGGGGTAAGCTAAGCTCCAGTTTACCCTTGTGAAATTATCACATGCGTGGATGCTCACTATTTAGTAATAATGCGTTATAACGTTACACCAGAAACTGTGTAGGCTGTTTTAGCACTGGAGATTTACAGTCTGCATGTAAATCCATCACTTTCATCATACTAATTGATTGTCCAGAACTACTGGCATTTCGTGAATCTGCTTTGCAGTTTTGATGTCATGGCATCTGCATGATGGTGAGAATTTGTTGTGTTGCAGAAAACAAATACAAATAACCAGAAAAAGACACTGCAGAAAATGTATAGCTGTATTGAGAGAGAGTATCAGTGTGTTAATTATGCAGATATGGTAATCAGGCAGCCTTGGGCTTGTTTCTATATTAAGCACCAGAACTTGATGGCTTGAAATCCGTGGGTGGTATAAGGAGAAAGGAAGAACAGTCTGTACTACGAAAAGCGTCTTACTCTACGTCTTGATGCAGAATTAAGTTTTTTTTTTTTTTTTTTTCCTGATATCCGATCCCCATATACGGGCTTGAGTGAGGCAATTGAGAGCAGCCCACTTGCTTACCAACATGTTTTTTTGTGCTTGGGATGCTCAGGATCGAACAAGTGCAACCTGCTGCATCACCAGTGAGACTGTCGATCTTTTTTAACCTTGTTTTTTTAATCTTGTGTAACAGAGCTTGCGATGAAAGCTTCAGGTCAGTGAGGTTGTCTGGAGAACGACTTTAGATATGAAAGATGAATTGACTGCCAGTCAGTAGGAATGGGGTTCAGTCTGACAACAAGTACAAAAACTTCAAGAGGCATTTGTTTGCAAAATAGCCAATGAAATCTGTACAGGCACATAGATTTATTTTCACTGTCTGCTCCTGTCCTCGTCAGAGTTACGAATATGCATTCCCCCCCTCCTGTTCCTGAGATCAATATGTCTGAGCACAAGATCAGCCCTCCGCACACTCACTCCCTTACTTGCAGCCACCACCATGACAAGACTCATGTTGTCATGACAACAGGAGGCAGTTGCTTTGGAGACTTAATGAAGCAGGGCGACCAAGGAAATAATGGCAGCTCGCTGGAGAGTTTACGGTGGGTGGGTTACAGAGCTAAACATAGAATCATAGCAGCCAGTACAAGTCGTTTAGACCCTTGTCGTGTCTTCTTTTTCACTCTCCTTTTTTATGTGACCACCTGCATTCCTGCACTCACTACGACTAATGACATTGGCACTACCCATGACTACTTACAGCTTAAAGGATTAAGAGCTGAGATTTATGTATTAGAGTAAGCATTTGTTTTTGTGAACACTCTCTAATATTCTCCTCATTAAGGAAATACTCACTGTGCAAGACTCTTCTGCATGTTGTAGTGACAGGCAAACTCTGGAGACACAACAATGTTTTGTTCCAAATGCAACTTATGAATTTTTTCTTTTAAGTTTTGACTTATTTGCAGCACAAGTCCCCCTTTAAACTTCCCTGACTTTTATCATTTAGAATTGTGTGTTCCTGTGTACTGTTCCTTGCCTGTAAATTAAGCATCTTGTTTTTAAAAGATGCAAAAACATGGTTCAAGTACATCGGTTCAGGAACAGGCTGAAACCAATTTTTAGGTTTTCATGTCTCCTGAGTGTGTGCGTTCTTTTTGCTGTTGATTTATTCGTTTCAGGATTGTCATCTGCCTTGTGTTGGGTATGAATTTTATGGCTGGTAGGCATTTCCAGTGCTGTCTGGCTCATCTCCTCTAGGGAGTCTGGCAGCAGGCTCGATACATGACGAGATGAAAGACAAAAGACTTCAATTTGCCTTCTTCATGGTCACTGTTTTTCAATCCATTTGGCATGACTCCATGTTTGTTTATCCCTCTCCCCACACCTCTCTTTCTTTCTCCGACTGCAGCGTGATCTAGTGTGAGAAACTGTTTCACAATCAGAGCACACTAAAACGCCACTGATGAAATTGGCATCAAGTAAGGACTCTGACCCTGACAGCATATGACTTTGGAGCACTGATGTGAAAAGCCCCCTGCTGGTAGCCTGAGAATGCACAGGTGCATTTAAGAGACAGAGATGTGAGGCTTACCATGGTGGATCTGTAAAGTAACAGAATATATATATTTTTTAATCTAAATGGGGAGAAATTGTCCTTATTAGTGCACATTGGTCAATGCTGTGACTAGTTTCATTTGTACACAGCATCTGTTAAATATGATTTTTAGCCTGTAAGTGGTAACGTTGCAGGTGCAGCAGCTCTTCTGAGTTGTCTTTCACGTACTTCTTTTGGGTGAAAGGTAACAGTTTTTCTAGGGTTCATAAGCAAAGATTATATTCTAAGCTAAACCTTTTGCAGAATTCAGAAGAGGAAGTAGAACAGGAGAGGAAGGATGGGCATAAAACCTCCAGCGTGGAGAAAATGAGTGAGGCAAAAGGAAGGGCTTTTCAGAACAGGGAGGGAGCTTATTCTTTCAAACAGCGAATAAGCTGCTACAAAAGGAATCATGTGACATGAGCCAGGGAAATGGCTATCAAATGGGGAGGGTGGAAGAGTGTCTGAGAGAGAGAGAGAAAGAGAGAGAGGGCTGCTTCACTCTCACAGATTCTTGTTGAATTGTCGATCGTAGATGCAGAGAGGGGGTCACAGCTCACACTTTCATTCACTGAAAAACTAGAAAGGAAGAACCTCAGCTATTATATTGTGACACAGAAGAACAATAAGGACATTTAATAAGGAAGAAGACAAAGATTAATATACATAAGGACTAGATAGCAATAGCTAGAGGAGGAAAAGAATGTCCTCTCTCTCCAACCAACAGCCAACATCTCCGTTCTCGGAGTACAGTGAGCTATGCAAAGGTTCATCAATGTCCACACCACCTGCCACACAGGGATGGGACTGGCAGCATGGTGACATTGGGGCTCCAAGGAACTTCGCTGGTACCCCACGAGCCCTGGGGCTGACTGATGAAGATAAGCTGTGTTTCTTTGACTCTGCAGCGCCGGTGGGGAAGGAGTCCGAACTGCAGGTACCTGGGAGAAGTGCAATTCCTGGCAGCATGTCACTAAGCAGCGTAGGAGAGAGCTTAGAGAGCCCTCTGTCTTCATCTTCTTCACCTGCATCCCCTGGGAAGTCCACAGCAGCTTTCGAATCTGCAGGTAATCGCGGGATGATGCCCTCTGCAAAACTTTCAGGATCATCTTCACAGATTGCTGATGACTCGTCCCCTTTTGATTCTCTGAAACCAGCCACTGTAGCAGAACAGAATCCGTCACCTTGTTTTCTCAGTCCAGAGATGAGCCCCAAGATGGGCTCTCTTCAAGCACCCCCTAACTACTGTGTCATAGGAGTTGTTAACGATAATTACCTAGAGGGGGGAGATGAAAGTGTTTGTGGAAGACCGGCAGCTGAGGGATCATCAAATGAGAGTGAGGAAGAGGAGGAGGGCGAAGTTCCTGAACCTTGTTTCATGGGTCGAGCTGAACACCAGAGGAAGGCTATGAGGAGAGCCATGTCTGAGTGTTCCCATTTGTCAGTGCCAGCCAGCATTCAGCTACCAGACAAGTACCCTGGTGGAGGAACGCTAGATGAGCTAGCCTCACCGGTAGGAGGACCACGTCGGCCTCACACTGGAAGCATGAGACGCTCACTGACCGTGGCAGACGATCAGCCCCCAACACCTCCACCAACTCTCTACGCTACTGGAGCTCGTAACGGAACTGGCACAACACTTCATCTCACCCCCTTTCCACCACTTAAGAGTAACGGAAGCTTTCCACTCTCACCCATGGAGGACGTTCCAGAGGGTTCAATTGTGGACAAGGACAAGGGTGTACTTGTGCCTGTGCCAGTCACAAGCCGTGCTTTCAACGGTAGCACTACTGGTACTGAAGGCAGTGTCAGTCTATTTCCTGTACTTGAGGGTAGGTGATGGAAGCTTGTAATAAAGCTGTAACAAAAATGCATATTTATCGCAGCAATATTAGTAATCTACTGTATAAGAAGATATCCTAAATTAAAAGTCAGCTTCAGTGTCTTTAGGGCAATTGTTGGTTAAAATTATTATTTAAAACCAAGTGTAAGGTAAACATGTTCAGGATGAATAGACAGGTGGTCATAAGAATGACATACTTTTTTATTTATTCTGACAGCTGTGTGTTGGTTATTTTTTTCTAAAAACATTTGAATGCAGTTTTTTTTTTCGTGACTATCAAGACAAAAGCATTCAGGAGCATCTAAATCAGAGGGCATTAAATGGCTAGACAGGGAGAGTAGGTCACTCTGATAGTAGTCTCAGTTTCAGATGCTCCATCTACTAAGTTCCATAGACTGTTTGAATTATGCTGTATGCTAATATAACTATTGTAATCACACTCATTGAAAGTCTACACATCCATGCTTATGCACTTCTGTGTGTATGTACTTGTGTGCAGACGTTCTATTAGTGCAACATAATGCAGATATTTGTCTAAATGCTGGCTTGTGCACCAGAAACAAGCAGCTTGATAATCACAAGCGTTTATCAGCAAGGTAGAGTCAGTTTCCTTTGTCTTTTATCCCGGTCTGTGCGGGTAAAAACAGGCATTTTTATTTTGGACTTAAAAGATGAATTTTACAGCAGTGGTTTTACAGTCTGGAGCTTAGAGCCAGTCTGTCTGCTCCATGATCCCTTTTGTAGATTGCATTGGATCACAGTGATATGACATCACTTCTTCAGTAAAGAAAGACATTTTTAGATTCATATCCTCAAAATGCACAGTTTCTTGGTCTTGTAAATAACATTTGTGGTACTGAAACACACTGTACAACAGTATAGATGCATGCAGATGTTCCAGAGAGATTTTTATTCCATACTCTCAGTGACTATTAATAATAGGTGTTTATTATATTATAATATGAATTAATTAGGTGTTTAAGAGAAGAGCCTCCTTTATTTAAGTCTATTTTTACTATCCTCACTATGGCTGATGAGAATAAGGAGATTTGCTTTGACTTGTCTCAGATAATTATTTTCAGCTATTTAATTAATGAAACTATAAATCATTTACTAATACACTATTTAGACCACTGTTTAACGTCTCACTCATTGTATTCCACTGCATGGAATATGTCTTGTATCCTTTTTTTTTAACTTGTTTGAGTCACAGCACCATAAGTAAATGTAATTTTCTTTTTGTTTTGTTTTTTAGATGGTAATCAAATGACTCAAGACTGACTCAGTCCATGCACTGTCCTAATATAATCTTTAAAGATTACTGCATGCTAAAGATTGGACCGAGTCTAAATATAGCCTGTACATTTTCAGCAGTTTAGACCACATTTAAAGATGTCAGATACAGTTTTACATCCATACATACACACATGTACAGACACACACAGACATATGTATTTACAAACTGACCCACCTTTTCCTGTTTTTTCAATCTCTGCATTTAAATTTTTTAAAATCTAATTTCAAGTTGATTGGTTTGTTTTTAATTAACACACACACTCATTTGGAAAATGCAGAGTCATTGTTTACGCTAAAGACTGGAAGAAGAACAGGGCTTGGGAATTGTACCTCACACCATTTTTATTGTTTTTTATTTATTTTTAGATATTTTTTTGGTTATACAGCTTTCATCAATCCTTATGTATATTCATGTATTCTGTTATCTTCCCTTGATGCTTACCTATCCAGTGCTTTGGTAGTCTGTCTTGACTTTGTTTTATTCATCAACATTGCATACACCTTACTGAGGGCAACAAAGCACTTTCATTACCAATTCATCTTGTATAAGTGATTAGTTTCTGTTTCACATAGAAAGGAAGGACACATTATGCAAGTAGCAATTTTCATAATAAGATATTAATTAACATGGTGACTACAGTAAGTGAAGGACCCTTCAACAAGTTTGAGCCTCACGTGTATGGTGATGTACAATATTATTTGTTGCAGAATAGTAAAGGCTTTAAGTTTAATTGTTTTTGCTATACTTCATATTGTTTATTAAACAGTTAAAGAGACTGTCATGTACGCAAAACTAATATGCAAAAACTATATAAAAAAACTTTTATTTTGTAATTCCTTCATTTGAACATATGTTTTTAAAATGTGTGTCATTAAAATAATTTGCATTGGTAATATTATCTAAGATTCTTGTTCTCCATACTGTAAAGAATTTGTCTTTTTTTTTACAGTCAAAACAGAGAACATTCAACCAGAGGTGGAAAAAATAGAGAGCCTGGAAAAGGCTGATGTGTTCGGCAAAGTGGACAAGATGGACAAAGTCGAGAAGACAGACCATCCTGCCCAGGTGGCCAAAGTGGACGAGACTGATATAAAAGACAGAAAGGAAAACAAAGACGGTGTTGAAAAGCAAGAGTCATTTCCCAAGGTGGCCAAAGTCGAGGAGACCGATATAAAAGACAAGAAAGAAATCAAAGAAGGTGGTGACAAGCAAGATTCATTTAACAAAGTGGATAAAGTAGAAGAGAAACCTGTAGCTGATAAGTCAGATAAACTTGAGAAAACCGAGCAGCTTGACAAGTTAGAAAAGGTGCAGACACCTGAAAAAACAGATACAAGTAAAAAACCTGACAATTTGGAGCAAGTAGAGAAATCGCTTGATATTAAAGTTATTGAGGATAAGAAAAATCTTTCTCCAGAGATGGACAAGGAGGTGAAAGTGGAAAAGGTGGACAAAGTCGAAAAGGGCGAGTTGAAAGCAGAAACTACCAAAGTTGATAGCAGCAAAACAGAAGAGGACAAAAGTAAGGGGACAGAAGAAAAGCCTGACAAGAAATTAGAGGATAACTCCGCTAAAGACCAGAAGCCTGATGAGAAAACAGAAAAGGAGAAAGCTGAGAAAGACAAGCTCGATCAGAAGCCTAATGAGAAAACAGAAAAGGAGAAAGCTGAGAAAGGCATGATTGATCAGAAGCAAGAGAAAGACAAAGCTGAGAATGAGGTTGTTAAGTCAGATAAAGATGTAGCCCAAAAAGCAAGTGTTGTGGAAGAGACAAAGGTGTCTAAGGAAGGAAAGAAAACAGAAAAAGCTGGAACGGAGGTGAAAAAAGACACATCTGCCAAAGTGGAGAAAGACGACAAAACTGAAAAAGCCAAAAAAGCAGCACCTAAACCTGTGGTGACTAATGGTGCCAGAACTGTACCAGGAAAAGACCTGCCTAGTCCAGAGAAAAAAACCAAGGTAAGTTACATTCTTTTCCAGTCATCCATATTCTCCATTGGTCATGCTGCTGCTAATGCTAATTTTTGTTGGAGTTATTTACCCGCCCCCCCTCCCCCCCAACACACACCCACACACCATAAAATCAAGTTCCAGTACACGATTAAGATCATTATATCTTGTTTGTTAATGCTTTAAAGGTTCCACGGTATTTTTGGAGGGAAAATAGCACTGATGCTCCTTATTGGAGTAAAACCTGTCTAAGCAGGTAACACTTGCTAAAACACTCAGGGCTGGACAAACTGGTAGCTGTTCCAGTATTTTTTCTCTCCCTTATTACTTAATGTATCTAGTATTTAGCTCTTGTCAGATTGGTCAGACTAAAATCGATCTTGTTCAGCGAGAAATGTCTTAATCTGTTTAAAAAAAACTTCAGCCGTCCTTGTGCACGTTGGAAAAAAAAGGAACCCAAAACTTTGTAAAGCCTGTTGTGTTTGTTACTATGACAAGCCTTAAAGACTATGTAATTAGGTAGTTACAGTAACATGTTCAGGGCAGCAAACTGCTCAACCCAAAGGAAAGGACACTACAACAATATTGTGTTGGCTTTGGTCAACATTTTTTAAATTTGCTAATCGTTATTTTACAAAATCAATACTAGTGTGAGTTACCAATGATCAGCACTCTGGCTGTAGAATGTACAGTATTTTAATTAACAATTAAAAGACAAGTACATAATTTTTCTACATAATCTTTCTTTTTAATCCACTCTGTCAACAAGCTTTTGTATTCCCTCGTTCAAAATTTTTTTATGCGAAAAAAGTTTTATGCGAGCTACGAATGCACCACCATCTTCACTTCTTCACCAGAAGTGAATCCTTGTCCTAGGGCTGGACCAGATAGATGAAAGTCAGATGGAGAAAGATCAGGACTATAGAGAGTGTGCTAGGATGCTATAGGGACTGTTGACAGTGTGGGCTGAAGTGTGCAGACTTGCATCGTCATGCAAGATCACAACGCCCTTGGATAGCAGTCCTCTGCATTTAATCTGAAGTTTATGCTTCAATAAGCATCTCACTGTAATGAATTTTGTTGATTGTTGAAGCTTTTTCCTTGAGAATCCCAGAAAACTATAACCATTAATTTTTTACAGCTAATGGTTGACTTTTTTAACTTGCACGATTGATGATGCTTCCGTTCCATACTCTTCCATTTTCTCTCAGGGTCATAGTGATGAATCCATGATTCTATTTAAAAAACTTTCACCTTCTATAGAGTATCGGTCCAAATTTTGTTTGCAGATATCCGAAGGCTTTAGTTTACGCTCTTCCGTAAGTTGTTTTGGCACCAGATCACAAAAAATGACTGCACGCTGCTCTTCTTTCATACAAATCACAATTGGGCAATATGTTTTTGCTCACATTGTAGTTACAGATGGTCTTGTGCAAAACATTCAAATCTGCACAGCAATAACTGGGGAGACAGTAGCAATGGAAACACTGATAAGGTAGTGTTGCCCACAGAATGTTTTAATATAACTGGACATATATTTTTTTAGATACTTTTTGACTCATCCTTGTAATATTTAGGTATTTAACCTAAAATAAAAGCAAAAGACTCGCACTGTGGAACCCTAGCTAGGAAAAACAAAAAAAGATTTTACATTATAACCTTACACTACAGGGTACCTCAGGTGTTTTAGCATTCCCCTGCTGCTTGGGTCCTGCTGCTATTATTTGTCCTTTTATGCTTTTGTTACTCCTTTGCTTTCCATTGTTTTGGGTTTGCCGTCCATCCATGCAGCCTGCTACCACGACAACCAAACCGAGCATAGCCAAATCCCGGCCAAGCACGGTATCCAGTGCTGTGACTGCTCCTAAGCGCCCAACCCCAGCCCCTACCTCCACTACCACCACCTCTGCTACCCCCAGCAAAAAACCTCCTGTGCCCAAGGCACCCACACCAACGGCTGGCACCAAGCGTCCTGCTTCGGCTGCCAGCCGTCCCTCCACCTCAACCACAGTGGCCAGTGAGGTCAAGCATAAGGTAAGCCCCTCAGTCCTCTCTTGGAGAATTTGAAAATTAGACTCTTTGAAGATCAATTCTACTATACTTTGAGAACTCATGTCTCCTTTGCTTGCATGATTGACCAATTCATTTGCAATGCCCTTAGCAACGTTCATCCATTACACATCTGCCAAAATTACTGTCTTAAATGTTTAATTTGCATGAATCTTGTAAATATGAAATTGGAAAAGGTCAGCCAGTGCTAAAGAATTAATTGCATAAAAATCTAAATCACAATAAGGACCTGTACAATTATTTGCAATACCTGTCAAAATAATCTGAATGTGATATACATGTGTGTATTTATTTATTTGTTTATTTAAATCGAATCTTGCAGCCCTACTCTCCACCATAGTCTTTTAGTAAGGTGCCTTAGAGAGTGTGATGACTTAAAGACCTTTGTAAAGAGCATAGGCATTTTGAAAATTGTGTGGACATTGTCCTTAGAGAAAGGTTGAGCTATGTCTGAAAAAGATTGGTCATGATAAATGCCATAGTTTGCATTAGGTCTAGTGTTTTTACCCCCCCCCCCCTTTTTTTAAAGTCGGCCACAGAGTCTTCAGTGCCAAAGTCCCATGCTGCTCCATCCCGGCCCACAGCCTCTAAGAATGGTACATCTACCACAGCGGTGAGCAAAACCACCACATCGAGTGCCCTGACAGCACGGCGCTCTATGGGTGAGTCTACCACACACACACACCCTGAAGTACCGGAGCTTAAAACCAACAGCACAGTTCTCTTTCTAATTATTTACAGAATGCACTGAGAGTTTGCTATGCATAATAACACATATTAGTGAATTTTGAGGATCTAAGAAAGAAGTGATTGACGGATACCCTGATGTTGTTAAATGCAGCTACAAAGACTGAGAGTAAAACAGGGGAAGAGAAGAAACCAAGTACTCTGAAGACCACAGGTATATCATGCATTTTAACTACAACACTATTGAGCCAGTATACAATTTTAGATTTATAGCAATGCAGAGACATACATGAAAGTCAAGGACTTGTAGATAAGTGAATGATGTTCTCAGCTATGGAGTATTCGTCTCCATGTGCAAGCATGGATTTGTCCAACCAAGCATCTTTATTCCAACTCAATTTTAAATGATCCCGTGCCCATGTGAGATGTACTTTGATGTTCTACCAACTTTGGTACCAGACATGGTCTTGGTCCCTGTAATCTATTTGAGAAACAGTCTGATAAACAATGCGTCCTGATGCGTCATTTTACACACCAAAGTTTCAGATTCATTTTGCTTGCACATTTCTTATCATTCTCCACTGACCCTACTGATTTCCAAAATGGTATTATCTACAGACTCATAGATTATTGTTAGGTTTTTTCCCCTTTTATCATCTGTTATAAACCCAGAAACAGCTGTGTACAGATAGTAACGTCATGTTCTTATGCCTGTGAAAACAAAGCACGTTCTATACCTGTAATTCTCTGGTATAATGTGTGAACTCAGAAGCAACATCACAAAACCCTGTGCCCAGCAGCAATCCTTGTCATGACAACCAAATATGTGTATACGTCCATTAACGGCCACTATACTTTCTGTATAACTGAATTTTACATGATTTGCACGTTGTATATACTTATTAAATCTATAAGAGGTGCATTTGTGTACCTGTATTGACTAAATAATTTGGGGGTGCTCTGATCCATCAGTTTTTACTGATTGGTTATCTCTCAACTGCACATAAACACATAACCGATCACATAAACCGATATTATTGTGATGACACCCAATCCATGAGTTGACAGCCACATCATCCTGTCATCGTCAGTCTGGGAATATTACCAAGTCTCTTTAAATGACATGCTAATTTTTTTTCACCACGTGGGGGAACATCTGCCAAAAGCTTTAATGCAACCACTTGCATTTGCCACTTAAGCACAACACAGCGTGAATAATTTGAGTATGAAAAGTTATCCCCAAAGGCCAGCAGCTCGAGACGACCTTCACTCACCCATTTATAGCGGAAGTGCTCAAAATGCTAAAGCCTTAAAAAAGGTTCATCTGTTAAACCAAAAATAATAATGACTTAAAGAGCGGCTCCCAGCTCTGGCCAATCCAGCCTGGGTTTACCTTACCGCTCCATGCATGCAGGACAGCAAGTGAATATTTAGGACGGCTATACACTTTCTGCATGAGAAGAGGAATAGTCTCTTAAAAAAGCTGAATTTTTGATAAGGAAATTCCTGGCCTCGCTACTTGGTAATAAGTGGTTCGACAAATACAAAGTGACTGATGTGTGTGTTTATTTTAAAATGTTCGGCACAGAGTTTTGATTTATTACTCATTGACAGCCTTGTTCCATGTGCTACAGGTGATAACGAGAGAGTGCAGCCGGACAGTCACATTTTTAGATGAGCATTTCAGCTTTTGTAAACGCCCACTAGTTAAGGAATGGAAAATATTTGCTCTTTAGTCGATTATAGGCTATTAGACACAGTACACAATACCGCCTTGCTTGTATTTATGATATTTGTATTTGCTAAGGTGCAATGTATCCTACTGTATGTAGTAAATGACTGTGTTATCTTTGGCCTCCTGTGCCCAATATTCTCTATCCTTTCATCTTTGTAGACTCCACCAAACCCAAATCTGCAACTGCCAGACCATCCACCATTACCAGTAGTACCGCAACCCGCACCCGCACCACTAAACCTACCACGACCACTAACAGTACAGCCAGCACAGTGCCAGAGAGGAAGCCTCCTGTACCCCGTGCCCCTCGAGCCAGCTCTACTACCACAACAACCAGCGCCACCACCAAAACCAGCAGTCGCCCAGCAACAGCTCAAGCCCACGATGTTAAAAACATCCGCTCCAAGATTGGCTCTACAGACAACATCAAACACCAGCCCGGAGGAGGCAAGGTGAGGGGAATACTACTGGACTCCTTAGTTTTATGTCAGTGCCATGCAGTGTTTCGCCTATGAGCCTGGGTCTGTACAAATTGTACCTCTCCCAGAAATAAATCAGAAAAAGTGTGGCAATCGATCTATTTTTGAAACGAAGTGGTAGGAATGCAAAGAGATATTTGTGCATTGCATTTTGATCTTCATGATCAATTTTGACCTTTATGATTTTTTTTTTTCAGATCTAGTCGTTCATATTGTTTCATAATTTGCATATCTGTAGTTCTGCAAGACGAATCCTGTGCCGCATGCCTCAGTTTTGTCACCTTACAAACATTATTCTCTACCTGGCATCTCTTAATTAGAGTGCTAATTCTTCTTTTTCCATCTTCTTTACTGCAAGCATATTTATGACTTGCAAATAATCACACTTTAGTTCATGCACTTTCTCCATCTGCAGTGTCATTCATCTGTTCCTCATCTTTCACCCCACTAATCCTTTTCCTGGCTGAGATTTCTCCTTGGACTTCACAGAACAATATTTGTCACCACTAACCTTTAATATTTGCCAAGCATGTAAAATATGTGAGTGTTAGTGCCGATATAGAGCACGAGTCATTATAGTATCATCACCGATGTAAAATACATCATGTGGTCTCACTTCACAGCATGTTGATAAAATATTATGGCATGAGATTTAATACCCTGATGTACTAACTTCTATTCCCCTTCTCAGTCTTCGCATTTTTCTTCTTGTGTGGTTGAGGTTGTTGTGCAATGATCAGTGATTATTGTTTACAAAATCAGAGTCAAAGGGATAGTTGTTGTCATGTGAGTGACTGACCTGTAGGGGATTTGGGGTTGTCTCCCCAGGTCACAGTTTCTCAAAGCAAGACGGATGCTCTTGCTCAGGGCTCCCTCTCCAAAGAGACCAGCCAGGGCAAAGTGAGTTCACTTCATCTTCCATACTTGCCATAACGCGCTTTTCCCACCAGCCTGCTGCGTTAGCTTTTTTTTCTTCTTCTTCTTCTTCTTTCTTACCCTGTTGTGTTTGTGTGTTCTCTTTCTCTAGCAGCCTTTTCACTTTTATGGTGTCCACATTTTGTTTTATTAACTTCTCTTTTCTGTTTCCCATAAATACAAAATGGTTGGTTAGTGTTGACTTTGGAATACAGTATTTATAATTTTTTTCTTTCTTCCTTCATATTCAAATATAGCAAAATAATAGCAAAATGGTCTACAGAAGAAATACAAATCTTATATTAAAATATGGACTATGTAGTCTAGTCAGTATGTGCTTAGTAGTCATTTTAATATTTTTATAGTATTTATTTATAATATTTTTATAGATATTACATTTGATATCACTGTGGCTAGAAACTAAATAAATTGGAATTTTGGTCATAGCTGTAACTTGTATGCCTATAGCATACCTTGACCACCCAACTTTAAGAAACTGTCAATATATTTCACCAATGTACTTTGGAAACGTTTCATTTACTTCCTACACGTCTTTAGACTTTATGCAGAAATCGTCTACTGATTAAAAAAAACAAAAATAAATAAATAAGGACAATCTGCCAAAACATTAAATAGTTTAAAAAAGCACAATTCAGTTGAGGAAAGCATGTAGAGAGTATACAATTTTTTTCCCCAATTTTTAACCTCCCTAAGGTTAAACCTCAGATTATACCCTTTTCCAGTCTGACACTATAACATACAGTATAAGAAGAATGTTGCTTGATTTTGCAGAACTACTAAACTTAAGATATTCTGGCTGGAGTGAATACTAAAACCATTTGAAGTAGTTGCATGAGATTAACAGCACACAGGGGGCCGTTGGTATCCATATCGTAATCTCAAATCTGGAGATCGCAAGTTTGAACCCTGGGTGATGCTGTAGCCTCTCGCAGCCAGGGGCCTAGATAGAGCTCTCTCAGAGGACAGGGATGGGATGCACTTAGTGCTCTCACATCAATCACAGCTGTACAGCCAATCACAGGCACAAGTGAAAGGGATGGATAGCAGTGTCCTCCGTGTGTGTTATGCCACCCTCAATGGTGCATGAGTTAGCAGTTCGAAACAATGCCGTTGGTGGCGTCACATGACTCGGAGGAAACACTCCTTCCCTTATTGGCAGTTGTAGCCTTGATGTGGGAGTAATGATGTGTGGGAATTGGATACGACTAAAGAAGGGAGAAAATTGGGGGTTTGTGTGTTTGTGTGTGTGTGTGTGTGTGTGTGTGTGTGTGTGTGTGTGTGAATAAAAGCTTGTTGAGTGGACAATTGTTGCTACTGAAGCACTAATAAATAATTCGTATTGAAGAGCTTGAAGGTAAACTAAGCAAATCCTCATAAATTTAAACACTGATCAGAATCTTAGGCAAGTAACTGAACATAAAATATGTCTGCAGCAAGGAGTTGTATGCATGATGACCGGTTTTGCTGCTTATTGAGAACTGGTACTGAACTATTAGTTGTTACTGATTGTACGAAGAGTACAGTCAATTCTGCCTTTTGTTTACATCCAGTCTGTTTGATGATTACATGAAGACCGCAGGGACACACGTTTTTTTATCTCATGCAGGAAATGTATTCAGAAGCTAAATAGTTTTACAAATTATTCTTTAAAGGTGTAATCAATTCTGTGTTCGGATCAAAGGTGAACATTCTCCCTGATTAATCTTACATTTGATTTAATCGTCCTTCCATTATTACATTTAGTCTTCTTTAAAAACATGTTTGGAATTGAGAGAAGTGATTTTAGGGATCAGAGAGCTAAACAATGTTCATATGGTTATTAAAAAAATCCTGTGAAGTTGAACGTTTTAGAAATGCATTTTACATGTCCGTTAAAATGAATTTTGGGAAAGCGTATTGTATTATTCATTCAAATCTCGCTAAGACACTAGAGCACTCATCTCATTTGTTTTCCCAGATAGTCAGATTACAGGTAGATTAGCTTGTAGTGAATATGAATGTGGTATATTAGTTTACTATTCTAGGTACTTTTGGTATAAATCAACATTAATAAGTGAAGCAGGTTTCATTGATTTATGGTTTACATGATTTGTGTTTGTTTCTAGTTTGGTTTCTGTGGTACATTTTAGTTCCTCAAAGAAATGTGTAAATTCTGTAAAAAAAATTTTTTTAAAAAGTGTATGAAACTGATCGATTATTGTACACTGAGGCAGGTATCACTTGAAAAAAACGTATTCAGAAGTTGTCACTGGGACATGCATGGGATATAATTGGTAAATCTCAGTTTCCTAAAGGGAAACTGTTTTTCTGGGTGTTACAACATACAAGTCTAAATGCATTGAATTATGTCCACACATGTGAATATATCCTGTTCAATGTGGTGTTGATTTATGCAATGAAATATTAGTCGTATGGACATTCTCAAGCATTTAGTCTCTAGTATTTACAGTACAAAGGTGGGGGGACAGTATGGGTGTCATTTTGTTCCTAATCAGTGGTGCTATTTTAAACACAGCATGGCATGTACAGTATATTTTAGTCACCTGTAGTTCCTAGCCTGATGAATATCTTCATCAACTTGTGTAAGCTTCTAGATGCTTCAGCTTTCCCGTTTCTCCTGGCTTTCTCTTATCTGGTGATCCTTTATGTGCTTCTGCCCTGTGCCCGCCATGCTGTGTTGTAGGTTCAGATAGTCTCGAAAAAGGTGGACTACAGCCATGTTACATCTCGCTTGGGTTCCAAGGACAATATCAAGCATGTTCCTGGTGGTGGGAATGTAAGTACTTCCGTGGCATGTGGTGACGCTATAATAAAAAAAAAAATATATATATATATATATATATATCTATATAAAAAGGGACTCTTCTGATGACGTGGATAAATATGCAATTATTTTGCAATTAAATTGTTTTTTATTATTTTATTTCATTATTTTTTTAATGGTAAAACAACTTCCTTTTCCGCTACCTTCTAAGCCAGTTCTCAGTAACAGCAGAAGTTTAATTTCATTTCTGTCCAGTGGTTACTTTCTTTGTCTTAAATTGTTTTATTGTTAATTCTAAGGGCAGAAATATACTTGCTTTTTACTATGTAACTGTGTGTACGCGGATGCATGGTGGCTGCCTCATGAATCATGGGTTCATTTGGTGCAGAGCTTGTGCACATCCTCAGAAATTATCGCAACGGACCCATGCACACCAGCAAGATGCAGTAATCATGTAGATGGTAAGGTGAGTGTAGTCAGACAACGCTTCAAAAATGGTTGAAAGTTTCAAGAAAAAATGTTGTGCGACCAGGTCCGAAATTATCCCCCACCTGTATATCTGATGTATCTTTACCGCTGCACAGTGACAAATATATCAAAACAGTTGTCAACAGGGAAACTAAGCTCATTGAGTGTCACCATGTTTGTTTACTTTACTTTGTTTACTGATTGAATCCTTTGTTGTGCCTTCTATTGGACTTCTCAGTTAACATTATATAGGAAAATACTATAAACTATGTGTACAAATATGCTCACGATGTTGCCGGTTGACTATGTGAACACATGATTGAACAGCAAGTATATTTCCACCCTAAGGCAAATAATTTTTTTCTGTTTTTTTTTCTTCCCTTTAAACTTCTCTACCTTTTCTTTTCTTCATATGATCGCTGATTGCAGCTTTCTTTTCCTTTAGCTCTTCAAAACCTACTGCCTTTAATAATGACTGATGTTAAAAAAAATATAGTAGTGGTCATAGATCTGCACATTTTAAATTGATTTAACCTGTTAAGACTCAAGGTGCCTAAAAAGGATTTTAAAACCTAAGCAGCCATATTTACATAATTAATTTTTTTTTTATTGTTTATTAATTATAACATTGTAAATATATCAGTTTGTTTGGTGTAGTTTGTTGAAACAATGCCATGGCAAATCTTCACCATAATCAAAGCTAAAGGTAGACTAATGACATTATTGTGTACCATTTCCAAAATTACAATTTACCCCTTCTTTACATGTATTTTAGTGACTCTCAATGCTTTTCATAGATCAGGTCTCTTGAACATGAGGTATCATATAAAACTTGCTCACAGCAGATCTTAAAGCCATACTGTATAAAAAGCCATACACCTCGTCTTAATGGGTTAAGCATAAATAAATTGATTATTATTATATATACGTATCGTTTGTACCTTGTAGTGAGTGGCATGCCAGTCTGTGTTGATTTAATTGCACTGCATGTGGATTTTGCACTCTGTAAACAAGCCAGCTAAAACCTGATGGTGTCCTGTATCTCCAGTCCAGAACTGCTTTTATTGGATTAAGTTTGTTGTGTTTTCAGGTCCAGATTCTCACTAAGAAGGTTGATTTGAGTAGAGTGACTTCAAAATGTGGTTCAAGGGTCAATATCAAGCATAAGCCAGGTAAGGCTTTGGAGCTGATTAAACGTTACTAAAAGGTTCTGGGTTGGAGCCAAGCACTCATTAATGGTGATTTTAAGTTATTATTAATGATGATGTTTCTTGTAGGAGGTGGAGATATAAAGATTGAGTCTCATAAAGTGAACTTTAAAGACAAAGCCCATTCTAAAGTGGGCTCCTTGGACAACGTCAGCCATGCACCAGGAGGGGGGAATATTAAGGTAAGATTGTGAACAAGACGCATTAGAGTGATTATAGAGTGATTATAGTGCTATTTTATATTTTACTTTTATTAGACTATATAAATTTCCTATATAAATATGTATTGTACATTCTGCATCTGTGCTGCTTGGGATTGCCTGGACAAAATAATAGAAAAGGACTTGGCCAGAGTTACACATGGATATAATCAGATTAGATTCAGAGAACATTTATTTTCACTCTACTCTTCCTGGCGGGGTTGCAACAGCAACAGTCTTTAAAGACCCAAACCTAGCTTATCCTACTACAGTAGGTCCTAAGTCTGCTTTGGGGTCTCCAACTAGTCGGATATTACTTAAGCAGCTCTAACAGAAGCTGACCAGAGGCATTCTTGTATAAAATAAAAAAAGAAATAATTCTCTCAATTTAGAGGAGCAGAATATGTATTCTAAGCCTCTGCTATATTCAAATAGTCAACGTATATTGTCCAGCTACGCACCCTAGGTGCCAAACAGTTTTCCAGGGCATCTTTGGGGCCACTTGAAAATGTATTTTCTATAACTTCTGACTCACCCGTACATCAGTTAAATAAAAGAAAAGTCCTCCATGAGCAATTTTGAATGGCTTCTTTTTCAACTTCCATCATTGGTGTTGAAACCAGCATGTTAGGATTAGCACCTTCTCCAAGAAGGATAAATATTCCAAACTTCTATTTAAATTTTTTAAACTCTTAAAAAAACTCATAAATGCAACCCATATATTTCCCCACCAGCAAAGTTTTTTTTTCAATGCCAGATTCCTCTTCTAGGGTCTGGTTTGCTAAGGCTGTTCCTTATATGTGAGTTTTTCCAGACACTGGCATTGCACCTAATCTGCACCATTGATTTTACATGTGGTAAGACATCCTAAGATGGATGTACATTATCATACTGTGATGAGCCTGACTGGGTCATGTGGTCACCAGATGCTCGTTTTTGACACTAGCTTCAATTGCTTCAAACAGTCTGTTAGATATATAAGAAAATTAGGTCTAGTTAGATTTTTTTACCTGAATTGTTTGTATATTGGCCACAAAGATGCAAGGTTAATGTAAACTTTGAATTAAGTATGAAAAGAGTTATCTATATACTGTGTGTGTGTGTGTGTGTGTGTGTGTGTGTGTGTGTGTGTATNATATATATATATATACTTGTATATATACTTGTATATATAACAAAAAAATCTATATTATTTTTATTGTTATTATTGATATTAGTATTATTAACTGCCTTGGATATATGTGTATATTATAGTGGTTATTTTGTCTTATACTGTCTTTTAAGGTTTTATTCACAGTGCACTATGCATTGTTTGTTCTCTTTACTAGTTTATAATGTGAAGTCACATTCATGATGTTTCATTGATTTTCTTCCTTTCTTATGTTTAACATGTTTAATTTTTTTACTACACCCTTCATTTTAAGTGCATTTCTCTGATTAATCAATGCTAAATTTACTTAATACATTCACTTTACCAAAGCTTGACACAGGCATCTTTCTAGGGTCTGTTCCAGGGAAGCTGCGAAACAAATTAAAAAGCAATACATATATTATATATGTGTCATGAAGTGCTCTTCTTTTCAAATGTTCTCACCTAAGTCGCTTTGATGTGGTCACTTTTTGTGATTTGCTTGATTCAACACACCTGACTCAAAACACAGGCTGATGATAAAAGCCTTGAATCAGGCTTAATTGAATCAGGTGTGATGGAGCAGGGAAAACACTAAACTGTGCAAGACAATGTCTTTGCAGTATTTAATTTTTTTATCTGGTTTTTAATTAAAAAAAAAAGGTGGGTAAAAAAACAAAAAGCCTCATACTGAACGAGCTGTTTATTGGTCGTGATGTCACCTTACCCCTCAGCCTATGGTCACCCATGTCTGCATGAAAATCTCCATGGCTGTACTCATCATTTATACAGTACATCTTCATCCACATATTCATTTTCATAATATAGAGTACTTTTACTGTGACTTAAAAACTAAATAAGTTTTGCTAATTATATTATAGCAGTTACAACTACTTATGTGTTAATGGTGAATTACTGTATTACCAGAGTCCTATTTTTATTTTTTATAATTTATAGTACTCTATGTATCTGTACACCAATCAGCTATAATATTAGAAGCTTCTGCCAAATATATTTTTGATACCCATTTGCCTCCAGAACAGCTCTGAGCTGTTTGAGCAAGGACTTCACAAGACCTCTGAAAGTGTGCTGTGGTATCTGTTGGCAAGACCTCTTCAGCAGACACTTTAAGTCCTATAATGTACTGTGTTCTAATGCCCTCCTATCAGAGACAGCATGACCATTTTCAGCAATTTGTGTTGCAGTAGCTCTTTGGTGGGATTGCACCAGACAGGCTAGCTTTCGCTTCCCACGAGTATTAATGAGCCTTGGGTGTCCATGAACCTCTCGCTGGTTAATAAGTTGTCATGCTTGGGACTATTTTTGGTTGGTACTAACCATCGCATGCCGGGAACATCTCACAAGACCTTCTGTTTCGGAGATACTCTGACCCACTTGTGTAGACATCACAGTTTGCTGCTTGTCAAAGTCACACGGGTCCTTAAGCTCTTTCATATCTCCTGCTTCCAACAGTTCAACTTGAAGAAGCGCTTGTTTTTTTGCTACCTAATACATCTGCCATTACAATAAGACAATCAAAGGCCTTAATATCCCAATCAAAATAAAAATGCATCATCTCAGTCTGTGCTTACTGACCTGATCCAGCCTGATCATGTGATTTCTGGGAATTAAATTTTGCTTCCATTCTTGATTGAAAACTCTCAAACAACATATAACTCTCAAACAACCTATTTCTTAGGTTATATTTCTGGGAGATTGAATGTTTCCCAGAAGGCAGAACCACATTGCACATGTCAAAATGTTTTATCCATGTTAACATACAGTAGGTATGTAATTTACTTAACCTGTCATTGGTTTTAATGTTATTTCTGAATGGTGGTTTAAGTACTGTATACTGATAATACCGTAGGGAAATAAATAGGTGCATAAAGTTATAAGTTATAAAGTTATAGTATCTCATCACATTGCATATTGCTCTATAAGAAACATTGTTGCACAATGTGCCATAGAATTTATTATACTTTATTTTCCAATTTACACTACCAGTGAAAAGTTTGGCCACATTTTTTATCATGGTCCTTATTTTATTCTACATTGTATAACAAAACTGAAGACAACAATCTCCTTGGTCTACCTTTCCTGCGATAGTCTTCATGAGAGTCAGTTTCATCATGGGTCTTTGAAAATGCACAAGACAATACTGTTCTTGCTAGAACTGTTTCAGCGATTTTGGCCTTTGTGTCTTAAAATAACAACTAACTGTCGTTGTTGTTAATTAATTACCTAATGCCATTTGTGTTCATTCATAGTTTTGAAACAAATCCAGTATTGTTCTAGAATAAAAAATATATATATTTGAAATTGTGTCCAAACTTTTGACTGATACTATACAAAATCATCATTTACGTATTTGTAAAAGGTTGTAGTGAATTATAGAATTAATTTCCTTCAGAATTGTTTGGCTGCATGTGCACGGATCTTGTCTCTTTATTATTTTGTGATACAGTTTGGCTTGTATTCATACAGTAGTATATATTTTAAAAGCTTGCAGTTTTTGCATTGTAAATATTTAGTTTTTTAAATATTTTGTTAATATTCATTTTTCACTTGGGCAACTTTTTTTTATTATTCTGTTTTTATTACTTTATAGTATGCTTTGAATCCATGCACCATCCAAAACACCATAAAACACTCATTCTTTTTTTTTTTAGAAGGGTTCACGAGTCCATATCCATACCATCTCCATTTGTCCTATTGACACGCTGCTGTGTGTTTCTAGGCTGAGGGGCAACAGGAGACAGTTGAGGGCAGTGGGGCTACCTCTAGTGGCTCAGCCGGCCCAGCCCAGGAGAATGGGCTGAAGGAGGGCACTGCATGTGGGGACGAGGCACTCCGGGACCCCCAGGGCCTGGATTCTCTCATCCCTGAAACAAGTAAGTTTGTGTGTCATCCTGCTCAAGCCCTCTCCCTCAGAAGCATCTCCATGTCAGGCTGAAATCCCATTAGAACTTCCACACAAGTGCATTTAGAAGCCTGGCTCCATTATTGTACTCTGGTCTCACTTTGATCAAGAGTTTAGAAATGCTTTTACTGCTGACTTGATTCAAGTGAAATTTAATTTATTGCTATGTTCATTTCAAATCGTCACATTTTTAGCCAATAGTTTTTTATAGTTATTTATAGTTCCCAAACGGCTCCCACTGTTTTGTACTGTATACATTTATGGGTTATTCTGTTTGTAGGTTATTTTCATATAGGGAGTCACAGTAACAGTTGCACTTGATTTGAATGTTAGGGGTTAAAGTTTATAATATTCATAGTTTTCTTTCTACCACAAAATATTTATTCTTTTAAATAAAACAAAAAAAAATGTGTCATGGCTTTACTGCTGTTTGTATTATGAGACCACAGAACGTGGCGGAAGCCTGATAACCTTACTGACTAGACCAGTTTTGGTAACCGGTTTGGTAACACCATTAAGGATACCCTGCATCCAGTGCCTGGGTTTGGCTTTTGGCTGTAAATCCAACATGGACTTCCAATAGGCATCCGAGTTATCTCCCATTGAACTACCAGTATTCTGCCCAAAGAACTTTAAATAAAGCACTAAAATCTTAAGTTTTACTTACTATTTTCAGTACTTCTATTTTGAAGTAGATAACTGATCATTAGTACATCTCTAATCCAGGGCAGTAGACAAGGCCTATTATTGACATAAAGCATTAGAACTATTATAGAGTCTAGTATTATTGGATATGTGTAGTATTATTAGATTACGGATGCTGCTGTGACTGGGGAAAAAAGTCTTTTCTTTGTGGAAGCATTTTAACATACACAGGGTAAACACAGTCAGACTACCAAAAGACTAAAACTAGCTACATTGATCCAGCACTTCTATAGTTATGCACTGTAATGAAACAGACATAGTCCCTCACTCGTGGTCTATACTTACCCTGTTCAGAGATGTGGAAGTTGGAGCCCTGGAGCCTATCACAGGGGACTAGAAGTATGAAGAACTAGAAGTAGAAGTATGGGGTGGATGGGGTGCCAGTCTATTGCAGGGAAATAGCAGGCATGCACGCACGCACTCACACTAGGGGCAAATTGGAAGTCTAATCTGTCTTTGGACTGTGGGAGCAAACCAATAAGATTTATCATCAGATGCCATCTGTCTGTTAAAATGTCCACACTACTTCTGTGCCACATGAAAATGGCACCTTTAAATTCAGTTTTCTTCATTTTCGTACCATTTTGGGGTAACCAATGCGCTAGAACTTTGCTTGTTGGTATGTAAAAATGAAAATCATTTCACTGTATGCTTCGCAGGCAGGTGACACTTGTGTCACCTGCCTGCGAAGCATACAGTAGGGATAGGCGATACATAGGGATCACTAGAGATCATCTTGTGTTGGTGTCATCATTGTCCGTTTTCCTCACACTTTCCTGTTATCCGCAACTCCTCCTAAACCATTTATGGGAATTTAACCAAGCCTTCAAAGAACCTTCATTAGGAAACATAGATGTGCACTACCTATTTCATTTTCTAATAAATTTTATTTTTGCTGAAATAATCAACAGTTTTTAAAGGTTACCAAAAGGTAATTTGAACCCACTTGCCCTGTACCTTTTTCAGGCATAGACATGCACAAGTTGTTGAACTTTCTTTAATGTAATGACGCACATTAAATTTTAATAGTCAGAAGTCTAGTAATGCCAAATAACACCAGAAGGTTGCGTTTCCTTTTTGTTGTACTGTAGTAGACTGCAAGTGAACAGGAGAAGTTTTGCCATAATGCTCATCGCTGAACGAGCTTTGCAGGGTACGATTTCTATATTCTACAGTTCCCCAAGGAATATAGGGTCATAGACAACTGGCTTATATCATAATATCATGTTTAATAGATGTGCACTAGCAATTTCATTGTGTCTGCCCGCCTGCATAGTGTAGGTGACGTAGGGATCAATTAAGGAAGGACTTGCACTATCTATTCAATTTTTAGAGGTAGCATGTTCATGGAAAGTGTCATGTTCATGGTACTTTTTTTTTCTATGGCTTTTATGCCATACAGTACTCCATCCTGATGCAATGGGCTTGGGATTTTATTTTTCAGTACTACACATAATAAATAATGTAAAAATATTTTACACATATTTCATGAATTAGTTGTGCCAGCTATAGTATGGAGAAATGAGAACACAATTTAAAACATGACAAATTAATTTAATTTATTTTATAATTTACATTCATTAACATATTGATGTTAATGTCGTGTAAATATATTTTGTTATACTACATGTTTGAGTTGGTTATTTTTTGTTTTTCTTCTGAGGGAGGTGGGGGAAAGGGATTGTTTTTCTATAATCTCTTTGCCCTGCCTACAAGATCATCTTGATTTCTGTTTTTTTTTTTTCAGGCATCTAATTCTTCTTTTTGCTATCACCTCATCATTTCATTTCCAAAACACTTTCTGTCCACCGTCTCTTCCTACTTTCCCCTCCCTTTATGTCCAAATCTTTTTCTTCTTCTGTCTTTGTTTTTCCCCCAAAACCCCCTGCTGCAGATTGAGTCTTTCAAGCTCAACTTCCGTGTGAACGCCCGCTCTCGCACGGACCACGGCGCCGACATTGTCACCTGGCCCGTCGTGGGTGATGGCCCCGCACAACCCCATCCGCTCCGCAACAGTGTCTCATTCAACGACTCGTTGGTGACAGCCCGCTTGCCTCGCTCCTCCACGACCCCTGCCCTCCTCTCAGCCTCTCAAGAGCAAGAGGGTGATGCTGACTCACTCAACACACTCCGCACGTGACTTCCACCACTCATCTGTAGCTCTCACAACCTTGCCCCATGGGTACACTGTTTCTGTCTGAGTAATCAATCTGGTGATTAATAGTTGAAAATGAAAATTTGGCAGAATCTGTTCACTGGCCCTTCCTTAGCTGCACAACTTGTATTACTTATATTCATGCTCATTTTATTCAAGATATTCCCTAATATACTCCTGACTTTTTTTTTCCTCAAAAAAAGGTTTAATCTAATCAATAGTGGCGCAGTCTTACAGTTGATCTGATTTCCCATGATGTAGTCATCTGGATATACATGACCTGTATACTTGTTTACACAATTCTCTTTAGAACCGTTGGACCCTAGTGTTGTGTTGTGCCTATTCGTCAGCAATGTGGGGCTGTCATGTTAATTCTAAAAAGCACTGACTTACCCTGCTTCAGTATCTTCAAGTCTCATAACTCACTCACTCTCATCTTCCCTCATTGTCATTTAAGCAAACTCACATTTAACATACAGTATGTAGTTGGTCTCAACTGTAGGTTTTAACTAAACTACTTTAAAATTGTGTTTTGTGATGTTTTTGAGTGAATACCGTGGCTACGAGTTGTGTGTTTGTTCGACTTTTCATTTCGTGTATGCTCGGATGTTTGTGTCATTTGTTTTCTTCTAGTAAAGCAATACAACAGTCTTTGCCTATTGGACAGTAACTACATCTTAAAACAGATACATATAGGTACAGCTTAGAGTCTCAAACCGAACAACACACAGAAAGTGTTCACGTCAGCAGATGATGAGGCCAGAACAGCTGTTAGAACAATGAATGTGAGAAAGGACATGGGTATGCATTCTTTTGGATGGTAAATGAAGTTTCAATAAAGTGCAATTGAAGTAAAGCTATTGATTATGTACCACTAATTAACTTGGTGGAGTGCCTACATGTTTGTTCAAGAGAGGTGAACTTGTTGTTGAAGTTTGTGCTGCTTGTCCTAATTTTAAAGAAAGGACCTGAACCGGTAGCTATTTTGAAGAAGATGCATCAGTGTGACACAAAGCATTGCGTTTGACTAGATCAGTTTGCAATTGTAATGGGATTTAGTCGACCTGTAGATGTACTTGTACATAGTTACAGTACATTTCTACTGCAGGTGGTTTTAGGGTGCAGAAGCAAAACTTGGCAGCATAGTGTTTATTTAAGAGTCTCTGAAGAATTATTTGACAGTGACATGTATGTTCAGAAAGCAGTTATGTTGGAGACAGCAGTTATGTTATATTTCTCTTGTAGCATTTAATCATTCATGTATGAATAACCTTTATTATCCGGTCATAATCATGTGTCCTGCTAAGAAAACCTTACATCACATACTGTAGGTCTTTGGTCTCTTACAGCTAAAGGAAATTAATTCTCTAAAATATTTGTAATGATGTTAAACGCAGTGCATTTTTTTGCCTTATTTTTAAGCAGTGAAGTGAGCTCAAACACACTACAATCCAAATAAATTTAAATATTGCTTAAATACCCTTTATTAGCACTAATCGCCTTCATACTGTTGAAGGTTTTTTAAGCACTATTATTAAATCTCAGCACATCATTCAAATTCCCACTGAGCGTTTCTCAGTAATATTTAATAGATTAAAGTACCATTGATGAGAAAATAATTTACTTAATTGAGATCTATGAATTGGGAGGGGCAGATATTATTTTGGTTAATGGGCAATAATTATTACTATTATTTATGTAATCGTGAGTTTGAAAAAGGAGAGGTTTGTAGATAGGTGTATTTGAATTATGATGTGCAGCTTTTAAATGCTCCTGAGTTCTCATTGAGGTCTGACTTTATTTTGTAACCTTCCTCTAGGTAAATAAAATGTGGTCATTTTAAACTCACTTTTTTTTTTAATGCAGTGTACCCTGTTTATTCCACCCTCCCCTTTTTTCACATAACAGCTATCGTTTCTCATTAGTTACTAGAACACATCTATATGTAAATATATATTTATACATTCAATATTGGCGCTGAAAGAAAAAGTTGGAAATTGGAAAGAACCTTAATCATGTTTTAAAAGGATGTAAAAGTAAAGCTTTGGTATGTTAAGAAGTGCGCTTGTCCTTAATTATTATTATTATTATTATTATTGAATTGTAACTGCCCTTTTCTGAGAAAAAGGCTGACATGAAATAATGTTTTGTATTTGCGTTTCTCTCTTACTGTCATTGCTTTGGTATGCTGGTTGTGGCTGTGGGTAGTGGGTTATTCTTGCAAACAACTGAAGTCTGCAGCCTGTTGTTACAGGGTCTGATGAGTTTCACATAGTACCTTTGACAACATCTAGTCTTAAAACATGAAGAGAACACTGTCATATACAGTATGCATGTATAATGTTCATCCCGTATCAAAGGTCAGAGAGTGTTTTTGATTTCAATGAAGCTTGCTACCCTAATAAGGTGGCAAGAGCAGAGACTGAAATTGACTATGCAGTGTGAATTTGGATGTACCACCTTGGCACATGTGAAAACTTATCAGAGAGCCACAAACACGAAGCATACTGTACCTCCCGAGTTATATCGAGGCTTCATCATACAACTACAATCTTGTATAAAACACATTTTGTTCGAGTTACCTATATGAAAGTGTAAGAAGCCCCATAAACATCCTTAAACTATAATAATATACTAACAAAAAAACATACTAAGAGCATGCAGAACAATTGGGATGTGTATGGTAGCCTTTCATGTGCATATAATGTCTTTTGCAGCCCCCCCCCCCGCCTATTCGTTTTAAAATTCAGTTTATTTTCTGGTTTGAAAGAAGTGTTAATTGTGGTCAATTGTTTACTAGTGATGTGATAATTAAACATTAAATAAAATGTGTTTAAAAATATTGCAAACAGTTGTGAAGTATCTTTATTTTCTTGACACTGAACATTGACTAATTCACATTGTTCTATTTACAGGTGATTTGTGTCGGTCCCCCTAGTTTTTTACAAATACATTTCTCTGAAAAGTGTAAAATCAACTTTCACTGCAATTATAGCTGCAGTTCTTTTCAAAATACTGTAGCTCAAGCTCAGTCAGATTGGATGAAAAGCATCTGATCTGTGAACTGCAGGACTGGACCATTCTAAAGCATGACTATGCTTTGACCTTAACCATTCCATGGTAGCTCTGGCTGTATGGGTCATTTGCAAACTCTTAATGAGTTTTGTTCTAAAATTGCCCTGTATTGGCTCTATCCATCAACTCTGACCAGCTTCCCTCTCCCTGCTGAAGAAAAGCATCCCCACAACATGATGCTGCCACCACCATGCACAGTGCAAGTTTTCCACCACACATAGTGTCTTACATTCAGGCCTAAAAGTTCAAGTTTGGTCTCATTTGACCAGAACACTGTTACTGTACATGTTTGCATTATCCCCCACATTGCTTGTCGCAAACTGGACTTCTTATGGCTTTCTTTCAACAATGAATTTCTTCCTGCCACTCATTCATAAAGGCCAGATTTGTGGAGTACTGCACATGACTAATAGTAACTAACAGCAATTGTGCCACACACTTTCCATTTTCGGTTGACTCATTGAACAGTGCTCAGTGAGAGCTAACTACATGCTAACCTTTAAACTTCTCCACATCTTTATCCCTGGCCTGTTTGGTATGTTCCTTGGGATTCATGATGCTGTTTGTTCACTAATGTTCTCTAACAAACCTTTGGGACTTCACAGAATAGATGTATTTATTCTAAGATTAAATTACACCCATATGGACTCTATTTACTAATTAGGTAACTTCTGAAGGAAATTGAATTGCATTGAAGGAGATCTGAATACAGATGCACCACAGATTTTTATTTGGATTTTTTTTTTTTTTGAAAACCATTTATCATTTTCCTTCCACTTCACAATTATGTGGCACCTTGTGTTGGTCTACCACATAAAATTTCCCTAAAATCTGGAAAAGTTTGAGGGGTATGAATACTTTCACAAGGCACTGTATATGTTTGTGGGAAAGGTTTCAATATGAGGAAGTAACTGTGTATATCGATTTCACCTGGTTAAAAAGCTACTCAATACAGTTAGTTCTGACAGAGTAAGATGATTGGACGTCTCCAAGCTATCAATCAAATTAAAATAATTAATTACACCAACTTTTGGTTGCAGCATAGACAGCGAATGCCTGCCAAAACCCACATTCTAGTGATGGGAAGTTTCATTCATTTTAGTGACTCGGTTCTTTGAATCTCGTTCATCAAAATGAACAAATCTTTTTTTGAGTCATTTAGTTCATTTCGTTCTTTTGATCAGAAATAAAATAAAATGTTACATTTTCAATAAACAGACCCCCAACACGTCTACATATACACATTTTGGCTATAGTTCCAGTAATGAAAATATTACAATGCAGGTAAGGACTTATTATTAACATATGAGCAGTTCACCATCATCTTCTGGCCTGAGTCGTTCGTTCTTTTGAATATGTTGCACTGCATATTGTCTGTGGGAGTCATGTGACAAAAGAATAAACGACTCGGACTATAAGTCATTGAGAAAGAGTGGCTCAATTCTGTTTCCTGTGTACTGCGCTGCATAGCGTCTTTTGGGGTCACGTGACACAAGAACGAACGACGCGGACTTGGAAGATTCGTTGAGAAACGTTCGATTCTGTTTTCTGTCCATAACCTACGGAGGGTCTGCGATGATTTGCGCATGCGCGCACAGGAGAAAACGAACGAATCACTATCCAAGACTACTCATTCTTCCGTGTCACGTTAATGACCGACCTATCACTACCACATTCAAAAACAGACCTGGTTGTTTTTTAGGCAGAAAATACAACTGATAATGTTGTCATTTTGACACAACACATTGTCAAAATGACATAACATAATCACATTGTTTCTGTTTAATAATTAATTCTATGTCGTTCCGAATTGCCTGTGTTGTTTTATTTATGCCTAAGGAAAGATACAACGCTAACTAGCTTCTAACAGATGGCTGAATTCCGAATCCCTACTTGGAGTGTGGGGTTGTACACCCTACATAGTGCACTAGCTTTCCAATTAACCCTATTTGAGATTCAACACAGGTAGCGGGAATTTAACCGAGCTGATATGTTAAAGCGGAAATATAAAGAGAAACTTATAAAATCTACAAGACTGTCCACCACCTCCATGGTTTATTTTCACCTCTTGGCTACATAGTACCCGTAAGTATTTAAAACTACTTTTACCGTTAAAAACAAACAACAACAACAACAACAAAAAATGTCGGTCGCCGACTGTCAGTTAAATAAACAAACAAATCATATGTCAATAATAAATGGTGTTTTTATAAAAGCACTATCACACTTAAGCTCGGGCAGATACAGTACTGTATTTGGCACAAAAGCACAAACTCTTGTGTGATATTCAATTAAATTTTATTTGTATAGTGCTTTTAACAATTGACATTGTCGCAAAGCAGCTTTACACAATCAAGTTTGAATGAAATGTGAATGTGTATGAATCAAAATGCTGTCTCTGATAAGCAAGCCGAGGGCGACAGTGGCAAGGAAAAACTCCCTGAGATGGCAGTAGAAAGGAACCTTGAGAGGAACCAGACCCAACAGGGAATCCATCCTCATCTGGGTGATAACGGATAGCAGGGATTGATCTGCATCATACTGTGTGAGACTGGAAGTTCGGTATAATAGTAGATGTGTTTAAGTTGGTATGGATTCCAGTTCGTTATTGGAGGCTCAGGTAGACTATATGAAACTCCAGTCCTGAACTATCGAGCAACTGCAGTAACGACTCCTCAGAGAACAGCTGTCAGCATCAGTTGAGGACAGGACCGTCTTTGTGGAAAAGTGGAACCATCCCCAGTCACAACATGCATCCCAGGCAGATCAGGGGAGCCATGAGACGAGATCTCCAACCAAAAGCGGGTCACCAGGACGAGAGACAGGTCCAGAGGGCGGAGGGGGTCTGGATCACTGGCAGCTCAGGAACGACATGTATAGGGAGAGAGAAAAGAGGTGAGAGCAGAAGAGACGGAGAGATGGCAGCTAGGTATGGTCACAGTCACGCAATTTATAAAGTGAATGTATATTTAGTGCAGAGTGCAAACAGGGAGGACTAACTATGTGAGCATAACTAAAAGGGAGAGCCAGAAGGAAACAGACATGAGGGCCACCTAAGATGTAAAGCAATCACCTTCCCGTTAACACACCTAAGTGATCAGTGAGAGTGGGGAAGACCGCATCTAAACATACCAGTTTTACCATAATACTCTATTTCCATGAGTCCCCCAGATCTGCTCCTTTACCTAAGGCAAATCTATTTACAAAAAAGCTTGGCTAAATAAATTGATTTTTAGCCTAAACGTAAACACTGGGACTGTGTTTGAGTCCTGGACATTAACTAGAAGACGATTCCATAACTTTGGGGCTCTGTAAGAAAAAGTTCTGCCCCCTGCTGTAGTTTTCATTATACGTGGTACTGACAAGCAGCCTGCCACCTTTGATCAGTAGGTGTGGCGGTTCAAAAGACACTAGTAGTTCATTCAGATACTGTGGCGCGAGACCATTTAATGCTTTATATTTCACTAATAGTATTTTAAAATTGATGCGAAATCTCACAGGGAGCCAATGCAGTGTGGATAATGTAGGGGTGATGTGCCCATTTCTTCTGGTTCCTAGTGAGGACACTTGCTGCTGCATTCTGGAGTAACTAAAGCTTGTTTATGAACAACCAGTTGAACAACCAGACAGTAAGGCGTTACAATAGTCCAACCTAGAGGTGATAAAAACATGAACTAGTTTTTCTGCATTGTTTAGTGACAATATATTCCTTATCATGCCAATATTGCTGAGGTGAAAGAATGCTATCTTGGTAATATTATCTACATGAGCTTCAAATGAAAGCTGGAATCTACAATCACACCGAGGTCTTTCACTATTGCATTTGATGGAACAGCAAGGACATTTAAAGTTATAATGTGATCAAAAGCTTGCTTCTAGCTGCTTGTAGTCCTATGACAAGAACTTCTGTCTTATCAGGATTAAGCAGAAGGAAGTTAATTAACATCCAGTCTTTTATGTCCTGCAAACATTGCTCAACTTTAGTAAGCTGTTTTTCCTCATCTTGTTTTGCTGAGATGTATAACTGCGTGTCATCAGAATAACAATGAAAACTAATACCATGCTTACGAATTATGTTGCCCAGAGGAAGCATGTAAAGAGAAAAAAGCAGGGCCTAAAACTGAACCATGTGGAACACCAAACTCCACTTGAAAACATGCAGAATAGTCACCATTTAAATCTACGAACTGATAACGATCAGTCAAATAGGATCTGAGCCAGGAAAGGACTGTTCCCTTAATTCATACTACATTTTCTAATCTGTGAAGGAGAACACTATGATCAATGGTGTCAAAAGCTGCACTAAGGTCGAGTAACACAAGTATAGTGATGCAACTCAGATCAGAGGCCAATAGGATGTAATTTACTACTTTAAAAAGTGCTGTCTCTGTGCTGTGATGAGGCGTAAATCCTGACTGATACAGTTCATGTACGCTATTTCCATGTAGATATGAGCATAGCTGCTGCGCTACTACCTTTTCTAGAATCTTAGCTATAAAGGGGAGGTTTGATATTGGCCTATAATTTGACAGCTGACAAGGGTCATGTTCAGGTTTCTTAATTAGTGGATTCAAAATTAAAGGATTTTGGAACATACCCACTGCTGAGTGAAGAGTTAATTATTTTCAACAGAGGTTCTGTTATAGGATCTAATTCAGGAGAGTGAAATTAGTTCATTCTCTTCAAGGGGAGTAAAGTATTCTAGGTTCTATTGTGATATGGTTAGTTTATCATCTGTATCACTTAAATTGTCTGGTTTCAAAATTTGTTGCCTAATATTTACGATTTTGGTATTGCATCCAATAAACCACAAACTGCATGAGCACAACATGTCAACTCAGCTAAGCCATCCAAAAACTATTCACACTTTTAGGCTGGAAGACCATTTACAGTATCCAACACATCTATTACTGTATATTCCCAAAGATTATCGTGACATGTGATTTTGAGATAAATTGTTTGCAATCATCTTATACACTTAATAGTAGAAAATAGAAATTCTGTCACAAAAATACTACATAAATGTGAAACTTAATATATGGACAGGTGGTGAATTAAAAGGAGACTAGACAGCTTAATTTACATGCACTTTGTCATTTTGTCATTTTTAAGCTCATAGATGAATGACACAACTTTTTACACCACTCCCATAAGCATGAAAAACATTAATTATTGGCTAATGTGTGGGGTGCAGCAGGTAAAAAAAAAACATTTGACGTGCTTTTTTTTTTGTCCAGCAGGGGGTGTTATATTACTGGGTCAGTGCCTGTTCACAAACTTTCTTCACCAGCAGTGAAATGCTCCTAAGTGGACATTTAGATCTTAATTTTAGTATTGAAAAATGGAAGCCGGACCCTCCTCCTGCATTTCAGTGATTATTCTAAATGTTTTGTGAATATTTGGCCTTGTTTCATTACTGCATTCAACTACGTTTCCTGGTTGGAGGTTTGGAAATGGACTATTTGGGAATGTAGAATGTCACATTGCTGCCAAGGAGCGAGTCTGATTTAGTATATGAGATGGAAAAAAAAAAAAGAACAGGAATGAAATGTGTGTAGTTGATATAAAGTCTACTTTTTTGAGGGTACCAACTTTATGGTTATTAAGTGTAACTGTCCTCTGTTATCACATGAATCTTTAAACAAACCATATGGGGCCATCCTCAGCATAATGGAGCTGTCTCCATGTAATGAGCACTCCAACCAGAAGGCGTGGAGCAGACAGGTCCAGAGGGCAGGAGGGGTCAGGATCACTGGTAACTCCAAAGTGCCATGTGTCATTGGAGAGAGGGAGAGAAAGAAAGAGAATCATAAAATACTAGCAGTTTACTCAGATACTGTGGCATGAGGCCATTCAGTGCTGTATAGGTCAATAGTCACTAAGAGGGTGGGTAGAAGTATATATGCTGACATCTTCTAGTAAGCACTCTGGCTGTCACAATCTGGACTAACTGGAGTTTGTTTAGACACCTACAGTAGTAGAACATCTAGACATTAAGGCGTTATAATAATCCAAACGGAGGTATAAAGATGTATAAAAAATGAGTATGGGCTAGTTATTCTACATCATGTAGTGGCATTATAGGGTGCGTCCTCTGCAGTGGGCGCTATAGTACAGTGGCCGTGAAGTGCAAAACAAATTAACAAAACCGAAAACAAAATAACATTCAAAAACAAAATAACAAAACCCAAAACAAAATAACAAATTCAAAACCAAATTAACAAAACCCAAAACAAAATTACAAATTCAAAACCAAATTAACAAATCCGAAAACAAAATAACAAAACCCGAAACTAATTTGTTATTTTGTTTTGGGTTTTGTTTTATTTTTGGTTTTGTTGTTCTGTTTTCGGATTTGTTAATTTGGTTTTGAATTTGTAATTTTGTTTTGGGTTTTGTTAATTTGTATTGCACTTCTCGGCCAGTCAGATATGAACCGGAAAAGGTAGGTATAGTTTTCGAATTAAATTCTTACCGCTGATTGGATGAGACACCTTCATCACTTTTAAACCATTTTTCGGTCTGCAAAACTAAGAAAATAATGAAAACTTTCATTAGAAAGCAAGGAAATAAAATTTATTCAACGTTACTTTGATATACTACTTTATACACAAATGTAAGTGGTCATTAAGAATGCCTAAAATCTCCCATTACAAGGTGGATTTGAAAATTAATTTTGAATCATTACAAGGACTTTTAAGCCAGAAAGCAACCAGAATGATGAATACATTTAAAGAACTAAATTCCTCCTTTCTATCATAATTGTAAATATACCCCTCTTGTTGTTATTGTTAAAAAGGAATAATAAAAATGGTTACTATTAAAAAAAAAAAAAAAACTGCTGTCTTTTAAAAGCGAAAGATTTTTTCCACAAGAACAGCAAAAATTTGGCAGAATGCCATATTTGAAACCACAATAAGGACAGTACATGTTTGCACATTCGTACACACACGAATTTACCGCCGCTACAGTACTTCCTGTATATCTTGAGTGACAGATGTCTCGTCCAATCAGCGGTAAGAATTTCATTCGCAAACTATACCTACCTTTTCCAGTTTGTTCATGAACGGCCGAGAGGTGCAAACCAAATGAACAAAACCGAAAACTAAATAGCAAATTCCAAACCAAATGAACAAAACCGAAAATAAAATAACAAATTCTAAATCAAAATATCAAATCCAAAATCAAAATAAACTAAAAATCAAAATAGCAAAACCGAAAACAAATGAACAAAACGCAAAACAAAATAACAAATTAGTTTTGGGTTTTGTTATTTTGTTTTTTAATTTGTTATTTTGATTTGGCTTTTGTTATTTTGTTTTTTAATGTTTTATTTAGTTTTGGGTTTTGTTATTGTGGTTTTTTGGTTTTGTTATTGTGGTTTTTAATTTGTTATTTTGTTTTTCGTTTTGTTAACTTATTTTGCACTTCTCGGCCACCGTACTATAGAGTAGGTTATGGGAAAATATTTGGTTAATTAAACTCATTATTATTCTCACTCACGTATTTATTTATTAAATTTCACCCAGTATTGCAATGTGGTATTTTTGTCTCCAGAACAGCTGCTTGAAATTTTCCATGAACTAAATCTGTGTATTTATCACTAGCTTTAAAAACATGCTCCACTAGCAAAACACATTCTTTGTTAGTTAACATTTTCACACCAAAATACACAGCTGATGTTAAGCAAAGAACACCTCGGACATGCACAACAGCCTGGTGGCCGCAAAATGAGTGCGTCTATACACTACTACTCTACACGGCCGCTGTCTACATGAGATTCAAATGAAAGACTGTAATAAATTCTCACACCCAGGTCTTAAACCGTTGCACATGATGAAACAGAAAGGCAATCCAGAGTTACTGTGTGAGCCGAAATATATAATTGTGTCATCAGCATAACAGTTGAAACTACTAACATGATTGAATATAAATGCTTTTGAGGAACCCTAAAACGGAACCCTTTAGTATATGTAGAAAAGTCACCATTTACATCTACAAACTGGTAAGGATCAGTCACAAAGGATCTGAGCCAGGAAAAGACTGTTCATTTCACCCCTACAACATTTTCTAATCTATCAAAGAGAAAAGGTCATGCAACACAGGCAAGGAGACACAACCCTGACCAGAAGCCAGTAGTAGGTAATTTACCACTTTACCCAGTGTGACTGATAGAAGTCATTAAATGTTCATCATTAGTAAATAAATTGTCTAGCTTTAAATTAGGAGCATGGATGCACTTTATATTTTTTTATTGAAAAAATCCATGAAGTCTTTTGATATTGGTGTGCCTTAGGGGTGGTCCGATTGATTGGTCGCCGATCATAATCGGCCGATAATAGCTTTGGGAAGTTTGATCGGCAGTCTCTATAATGGCCGATTATAGAAAAGCTGATCAGATGACGCAAAACTCGCGGCACAATTTTTTTGCGCGCTGCTAAAATGGCTTCACTGGTCTGGTTGTTTGAAAAAGACAGTACATTAGCAATCTGCAACCTGTGTAACAAACCAATTCCACGAGGCGGTAAGCACCGAAGGCATTTTAACACAGCAGTTTTCAAAGTTGGCTGGCGCTAAGAGAGCGAGAGAGTTCAGCAACTCGCGTGCCACTCTCTCAGCTGTTAGTAATACCCCTATCTCACTTATGCGGTTTCGCTCAGTGGCCATAAGTATGGTTCATCATGATTCACCTCGAGTGGCCCTGTGATTACGTTTCCATCTTTCTGCGTCTTTCACGCTTTCAACATGTTTAATTTTTTTTGCCGGTCCTCGCGGATGCTGGCGGGCCTTGCAGAACTTCCGGTGACTCACGTCCTACTTGTCTGTTATTTAATTTAATTTTATACAATCTACAGGAAAGTTGTATTTGTCAAGCTCTAAGCTGTTCCCAATTACTAACCAAGCACAGGCTGCTATGTTTTAAGTTGACGTGTTGCACATGTTATTTGCCAATAAATACAATTGTCAATTAATGATATTTCTCTTCTTGTAATTTCAATACATAATTTACATTGTTAGATATAGTTTAATAAATAATACTACATAATAAGGTTTTGAGTAGACCTTGTGATCGGTATCGGCCGATACAGCTTCTAGTGATCGGTGATCGGCCCCAAAAATCATGATCGGAGCACACCTAGTGTGCATTTTCGTATGGTGGTATTTTTCCTTGTTAATTTCAATACAGTTTTAAATAAGAATCTAGGATTGTTTTTGTTATCTTGTATAAGAGTGAAAAAAAATTTTTTCTTGGAGCACTAAGAGCTTTTCTATAGGTCAAGAGGCTCTCCTTTCATGCTGTTTGAAATTGTAATAATTTAGTTTGCTACCATTATCATTCTAGTTATGTTCTACTTGATCATACCTAATTACTATTTTTTTTTCTCTCAAGCTATTTTTCATTAAGTAAATCTAAGTATTTCTACATCTTAAGAAAGTCAGGGAACAGTCAGAGTCTCAATATGGAGGAACCTCATTGATCTAAATGGATCATGTTTGCATCCATAGACTTAAAGTTAGCTATAAACTGTGTGTGAAAGACTAGAAAACTCTAGTGTATACCAATAGTAAGCAAAGCAGTCATGGTCAAAAAGAAGATCTTCTGGGGAATGCTCATGCAGGGCTCTCAGGGTTCTTTTTAAAAGTAATTCAATTCAGTTTTATTTGTTTGGTGCTTTTAACAATGGTCATTGTCACAAATCAGCTTTGTGCAACCAAAAGAAAATTAAGGAAATTAATATGAAATATCTGAGGAAATATCTATGAATCAATATGATTGTAGCTGATGAGCTGAGGGTAATGGTGGAAAGGAAAGACTCGCTGAGATGTCAAGAGGAACCAGACACAACAGGGAACCCATCCTGATTTGGGTAATACCAGATAGCAGGAATTGACTTGCAGTCATTCTGTGTTAGGCGGATGGAAGTTTAGTATAACAGGAGAGGTGTTTAAGTTAATATGGAGTCCAGTTCGCTATTGGACACTCAGGTACAAAACTGTAGGAAATTCCAGTCCTGAACTATTAAGTGACTACAATCACAAGTCCTCAAAGAACAGCTGCCTGCATCAGCCGAGGCCAGCATAATTTTTATGGTGAAATGAATGAGTTAAAAAAGGATATAGAAAAGAACTGCAGCAAAAGCAGTTCTAATGCTAGATCTCGGGTATAGGAATTTGGAAAGGCATGGAAAAAGGCTTTCAGGTGGGTCAAAAGATATTTTGGCAAACTGTTCAGAAGAGGAGAGAGACCATAAAGAAGCTCAGATGAACCAGTAACTACAGGGTTTGTTGACCTACACTGAGGATAAGTTTGCATAATGGAAAAAGTCCTTTTATGAACTTCTCAATCTAATGAACATGCCCTTCCTTCAGGAGGCAGTGTCAAAAATCTCTGGGGTTTTGCATCCCAACTTTGTGGCTAAAGCTAATATGGTGGTTAGAATCATTCACAGCAGTAAGGCTGCAGCATGGATAGAAGTTTGGAAATATCCAAGGCAAAGACAAGGTACAGTAGAGTAGCACTGGACATGGTTAGGGTTGTGTGATTAACTTGCATCCTCACCTCTTCAATGTTGTCCTGAGATCTGGAGCACTTTGGATCTTCTTTTTTGGAATATGCATACTGGGATGGTTTTATCTATTTTTATAAATGTGGGTGGAGGGTACTTTAATAGTATAGGAGCTATAGGAATCGTTCTTTTCAGCATCCCATGAAAAGACTTTGTAAGGGTCCTGACAAGGACACTGTCTAACGAACCTGTGACTTTTCTGTTGTAAGACTTTACACTCAAGCTTTAATTGAGTCCACATGTCTTTTGTAAATTTTCATAAGGTGTATGATTGTGCCTCGACATTAGTTATGGGAGGTGTTACTGGAGTGTAAGAGATCTCAGTTGCTACTCCATGCAATCATGTCTTTGTGTGATTTTTGTGAGTGGTTATTTAAGTTTCTTCTTTCTCAAGTTCCCTTTCTTCTCAACGAGGCACTTCCATCAACAGAACGCCAAAATTTTCAAAGAATGCTTTTCATGAATATCACAGGAGAGCAGCAGTGTATTTAATAATTGCTGTCTGGCACAAACATGATCCCATATAAATAAGCAAAAATATAGTAGATAATATATTGGCAAACATTTTAAATTTACACAAATACTGTATAAGAAGAGTGCTGAATCACTGCAGGTTTTCAGAAAGCCCTCAGACCCTAGAGGGTTTTAACCAATGTTCTTGCACGTTGCTGGCATGATTTTACACACTGCACTGTGCCCACATAATTGGCAGTTTGGGTAATTTCATAAACAGGCAAGTCTGCAAGTGATTCTAATGAAGTGAATGGTTAGGATATTAACATAATTTTGCAGATGTTTTTGAATTTCCTATTTGAACCTGAAATTCACTGCATCTGAGTGTTACATGGCTATAGGCTTGAATCTCACTACAGTGTGTGTAAAGTACTTATAATGCATAATCGAAAATCACAGTATACGTGTGCTTAATATTGCAACTAATTTATTTTCTTCTACATTTAAACAGACTCTGGGCTTGATTAGTAGCTGCAGAGACTTCATTCTTCATCATGTCCTTTCTGTAGCAAAGAAAGATGTCACAATGTAAATTATACAAGGAAAAGCTCAACATTTCTGAAGAAAAACTAAGCAGATCAACATTTTACAGCTTTTGTTTATTATAAAATTGAAAACTTGCCTTAGTGCCTGTATCACGACTCTTAGCCCTCAGTTTGTTAACCTGAGACTCTGCAATGTCAGCCCTTTCCTCTGCTTCATCCAGCTCATGCTGTAGCTTGCGGAACTTGGTCAAATTGGCATTGGCCTGCTCCTCCTAAAAACAGCAACATAGATTATTAAGAATGCAAACACACCAAGCAATAAAGATCTAAAGAGCTAATCTGTGATTAACTTACTGCTTCCTCTGCAGTTCTCTTGTAGGATTTAACCTTTAGCTGAAGTTTGTCAACTAGGTCCTGTAGACGGGCCAGATTCTTACGATCCTCTTCAGTCTAAAGAAACATGATGAGAGATAGCAATTTTAAGGCTCTCAATTGATAAATTGTTACTTGATGTTAAATATGCAAGCCTACTGAAAAGAAATAAAACCTGGTATGTAAGCTCCTTAATGCGGCGCTCATATTTGCGAATACCCTTAACAGAATCACTCCCTTTTCTCTGTTCCATCTCCACTTCAGCTTCCAGCTCTTTGACCTAAAATGTTTTGAAGAGATCATTTTTATTAGTATAGCAAACTTGTATGATTTTTTTTGTATGTGTTGAACATGAAAGTAGATTTGTTTTACCCTGGCCTCCAGCTTCTGGACCTGCTTCTTGCCACCTTTCATGGCGATTTGCTCTGCTTCATCCAGACGATGCTGGAGGTCTTTAATGGTCTGCTCCATGTTCTTCTTCATGCGCTCCAGGTGAGCACTGGTGTCCTGCTCCTTCTTCAGCTCTTCTGCCATCATGGCAGCATCAGTGATGGCTTTTTTGGCTTTTTCCTCAGCATTCCTACACTCTTGGACAGCCTCCTCTACCTCAGTCTGCAGCTGGGTAGTGTCTGCCTCTAGTTTCTTCTTCTGGTTCAGCAAGCTAGTGTTCTGAAATGTCAATTTATTTTTTGACCGTGAGACCTTGATCAGAAATAAACTTTAACTTACACATGTTCTTAAAGTGGGGGAGTTACAGAATAATTCTTAGAACATGAAAAGTAGGGCTTTGGGTTGTAAATTTTTTTCTGTATTATGTTTTCAGTAAGTTCATGATTGTGCCCCCGTTATACTGTAATACCACATGAATCCTGTGATATCAGGATGTCGAAATAAAAAAGCATGTAGTCTGTACAGCATGATAGTCCATGAATTCAGACTGTATACCTGAGAGTGCAGTAGCTGAACCCTCTCACTGACATCCAGCAATTCTTGCTCAGCCAGTTTGCGGCCTCTCTCAGTCTGCTCTACCAGGGACCTCAGTTCATCCAGTTCAGCCTGCAGCAGATTGTTGCGTCTCTCCACAATAGCAATGTTCTCTTTGAGATCATCGTTACCACGGAGAGCATCGTCCAGCTGCAGTTGCATATCCTGTAAAGTATAGATTTTTTTTATTGATGTAGTCGTCTTACTTTTCGATTAAATTAAATAACATTCTGATAATGATCATAAATTAATCCTTAATATACAAAGACTAATTGTGCATACCTTCATATGGCCATGGAGACTCTTGAGTTGTTTCTGGGCCTCTGCAGCCTGTCTGTTAGCCTGACTGAGCTGGATTTCCATCTCGTTTAGATCTCCCTCCATCTTCTTTTTCACCCTCAAAGCTTCATTTCTGCTGCGAGTCTCAGCCTCTAGAGAGCTCTGCAGGGTGTCCACCACTCTTTGGTGATTCCTCTTGACCTGCTCCATTTCCTCATCTTTTTCGGACAGCTTGCGCTCAATGTCAGCCTTCACCTGGTTAAACTCCAGTTGGGCTCGCAAGATCTTTCCTTCTTCATGCTCAAGAGATGCCTTTCATTAACAAATCATGAACAAAATCAATAAGATGCCACAAGAGCTCATTAGAAATACTGCAATTTTTATAAACCACATATTATTGTTTATATTATATATAAAAATGTTGGGTTGATTAATATATTTTATGGATTCTAGATTAGGAAATGGCTAGATGTCCTTTTCAAAAAGACTTTTAAACTGTTACCTCTGCTTCTTCTAGAGCAGACTGAATCTCGGCCTTCTCCTGCTCCAACTGTTTTCTTACTTTTTCCAGCTCGTGAATACTCTTCCCACTTTCACCAAGTTGTTCAGTGATATCAGAGATTTCCTCTGTTTAAAAAAGAATCATAATAACACACCATCTGAAAAGCAAACACTGTTAATGTTTACAATGTACCAATGATATGATATTAACCTTGCAGGTTCTTGTTCTCCCTCTTCATGGTCTCCAAATGGTCCAGAGACTCCTCATAGGAATTTTTCAGTTTAAAGATCTCAGTACTCAGAGATCTGGCATCTTTCTGAGAGTTTTCCAACTCGGACTGGGACTCCTCATACTTTTGCTTCCACTCAGCCAGGACCTGTGAAAATTGAAATGTTCGTGTAATGTGGTTGCAACAGTAAACTGTTTGCCGTATCATCCAGACAAAATTAAATTGAATCCCAATGATGTTAGAGCAATCCATGGTTGGGAGTCCTAGTTAGCCAAATTTACAGTGTATTTGAGGGAATACTTGCATTCCCACATCAGTCATAATTACACTGGCCAATGATGGATGGCTTTCCTCAGAGTGTGGTTCACCCCCCTGTACAATGAGTGAGCACAAATTTATATAGATGTGGTTGGCTGGTGTCATGTGACTCAGATCAAGCACCTAATAGACACTTTCTGGTTGTAAGACAGGGTTGGACTCTGAACAATAAATGATAAAATGCAGTTAATTTTTACATTTGTGACTGCACTGGAGGATCTGAATATTTTGGCATGTATAGCTTGTAAGTTAAACACTTTAGCAAAGATTTTATTGCATGTAATTCAGTACTTTATATGTCATTGAATTGGGTTTCAAAAAGTAATGATGACAGGTCTTTTTGTCAATTTTACTGTCAATATACATATAAAACAAGTTCTAAGAAATTGTCCATATCCAGTACCAAGCAAATATCAGTGTATGCAATCATTTGCTACTCACCTTGTCGAAGTTTCTTTGCTTCTTGTCCAAAGCAGCAGCAGCTGCATTAGACCGTTCCACATCAACCATGAGGTCTTCAATCTCATTCTGCAGTCTGTGTTTGGTCTTTTCCAGAGAGGAGCACTTGGCATTGACAGCTTCCACTGCTTCTTCTGCATCTTGCAGGCGCTGAGCGAGTTTTTTCCTGTTTTAAGTAAACGTTGATTAATTTTAGATCATACTAAGAAATATAAACCATAAAAGCATTATTTCTAAGGCATGACATTTAACTCAGCATATTCTTATATAATTAACAGTACATTATCATGTATGAGGCACTTACTTTGCATCTTCCAGCTCTTCTGTTCTCTGGATAGCATCAGTTTCATACTTGGTCCTCCACTGAGCTACCTCAGAGTTTGCTTTGGAGAGACTGCGCTGTAGCTCAGCCTTAGCCTCCTGCTCCTCCTCATACTGCTCTCTGAGCAGGTCAGCATCATGACGAGCGGACTGCACTGCATGGGCCAGAGCATTCTTAGCCTGGAAAGAAATTCAGTTTGAAGCATGATGACCAAGTAATGTTTATTTTGTCTGGTGGTTTAAACTTTTGATTATTGAGAATTAAAATGACCTTGACTTCCTCCTCCAGTTGTCTCTTGAGATCCTCAAGCTGTTGAGTGTAAGACTGTTTCCCTCTTGTAAGCTGAGAGATCAATGAATCCTTTTCTTCCAGTTGTCTGGCAAGCTCACCTGAAATAAAAAGACTAGGTCTAAGATTCACTGAATGAATAAGGATTCATTTTTGATTACTAATAGGCTTACCGTTTTCAGTCTGAAGCTTTGCCTTGTGCATTGAAAAATCATTGATTGTGCGCTGGCCTTCCTCAGCTTTGGTTCTGAATTCACTCATTTGATCCTCCAGAGTTCTACACATTTTCTCCAGGTTTGCCTAAAAATTTTAAGACATTTTAATGTGCTTTTCTTAAAGGAGGAATTAACATTTCTGTATACTCTGTTCATAAGTATTTATTGGTACCTTGGATTTGACAATCTGCTCCATGTTGGAGACCACATCATCCAGCTCCAGTCTCAGTTCACTCTTCTCCTTCTCAAGCTTCTGCTTCACTCTCTGAAGGTTGTCAATCTGCTCTCCCAGGTCTGCCACACTGTCAGCATGTTTCTTTCTTAGAGTTGCTGCAGTGGCCTCATGTTGCAGAGTGGCCTCTTCGAGGTCTCTGCGCAGTTTCTGGAACTCAGCCTCTCTCTTCTTGTTCATTTCAATCTGGGCAGAAGTGGCACCACCAGCCTCCTCCAGCCTCTCGCTGATCTCCTCCAGCTCTCGTGCCAAATCTGCCCTTTGTTTCTCAACCTTGGCACGGGCAGCTCTCTCAGCCTCCAGCTCTTCTTCCAGCTCTTCAATACGAGCCTATTTCCAAAACATTANTTTAGAACATACAGATTGGACTTGGAGCTGTAAGTCGTTCTTCTCTTGGAGAAGAGTGACCATCTTCTCTTCCAGTTCTTTCTTACGGGCTTCAGATTTAGCATAGGCCTCCTTCAACTTCATAAATTCCTCTTTCATGTTGGCCATTTCTTTCTCAGCTTCAGCTGACCTCAGCAGAGGTTTAATCTTGAAGTACAGCTTCATCCAGGGCCAATTCTTCACACCCATGAAAGCACGGATATTCCACTGGATTACCAGCAAGGCATCCCTGCAGAAATTAAATGAGAATAGAGGTATTACTTAAATTATTTAACTAAAAGAACTAGTTAAAATTTATATAGTAGGTATAATCTACCTCCTCTCGACAATCTTCTGAAATTCAATCCTTGAAAGAAGGCCACGAGCCCTGGCTTGGATACCAGTGAGAATGAGTGCAAGGCGGTCATCTCGCATTTCCTCTAGTTGACCCAGAAGACCAGCCTTGAAGAACACCTACACAGATATGAGAACATGAGAGATTATGTGACTGAGAAGGAAAAAGGGAACTTGAAATTTAAAATTTAATTTGTAGAATCATTATACCTTTGTGTGTCCCAGTTTATATTGGTTGTGATCAATGTCTAGAGAGCCAAGTAGCTTTTCTGCACCTTTCTTGTTGTCAATAAACTGCCCCTCAGGAATAGCAGCCGGATTTAGAATACGATAACTGCATGGGAATTAGGAAACAACAGGGATCGTGAATATAGGATTTTTATATTATTAATAAGTACATATTTCAAGAACACAACTCACCGCTGTCTAAAGTCACCATACAGGATTCTGTTGGGGAAGCCCTTTCTGCAGATCCTGATACCTTCCAGTACACCGTTACAGCGCAGTTGGTGCATCACAAGAGGATTCTCCATGGCCCCAGGAGTCTTGGTCTCATTGGGGATGATGCAGCGGACGAAGTGTGGGTGTGTAGATCTCAAATTTGTCATCAGCTTGTTCAAGTTTTCCTGTAAACAGCATCGAAGCAAGGGTTACGCTATATTCTTAGAAATATGTGGACACCTGACTGTCCAATATTGGAAGCCTGACCTCAAACCCAATGCTTGACAGGATTTCGAAGTACATTAATGCTCAAACACAACTACTCTTGCAGATGAATGGGCACAAATGACCATAAGCATGTTCCTAAATCTAATGGAAAACCTCAGGCTCTTATGGCAGCAATGAATTAAGAAATCCATATTATTCCCTTGGTTTTACAATGGAATGTTCAACAAGCATATATTATCATATTGTGCTTGGGTGTGATGGTCATGTGTTTTGACTATACAATACATTACGACATGTATTTTTCTGCACTGTGTCTTGAAAGTTGGTAACAACTCACGCGATGGAGAGCAGACACAGTCTGGAATGAAGAACCCTTCTTTTTTCCACCTTTGCCTCCCTTTCCACCAGATTCAGCTGTTTGAAAAAAAAAACAAGTGTATCATCAGCAATTATTTTTTAAATATATTAGCTTTTCTTTCCATTTCAGATATTTAAGTTTTCCTGATTTCTTTAGTCTTATGGCCAAATGGAATTTTTGAAACATGCAAAATATATTGTAGTTTGGACTGCATACAATATTTTATCTGCTTTTGTGGCACAAATATATGCTTTCACTGTGTTTTATTTGGCTTCACAAGTCTTATTCATACTGTGATTTCTCCCTAGTATTTGTCCCTTCCATCAGACATTTATTCTCATTTGAGATCTCATCTTGACCCCATGACAGAAACTTTACATTTGTTCTAACCATTTATTCTTTTGCAAAATCCCTTACCTGAGTCAGCTCCTGCATAACCAGCAAACAGATTGGATAACAGCTTAAGAGTAGACTTTTGGTA